>JAQZBX010028365.1:0-27817 GCA_029593785.1 Cabassous unicinctus | reverse complement strand
CCTACAACAGTATACTTTTATTATTCCTCTCCTAACATTTATGTTATTGTCATGCATCTGCTATGTATGTCATATACCCCACAATACATTATTTTTGCTTTACACAATCCATTATCTTTTATAGAGGGTTAAAAATTAAAAAGACTGTTGTTTGATTTCCATTGCTATACTCTCTTTTGTGTGAATTAAGATTTCCATCTGGTATCATTTTCCTTCTGCCTGATGGACTTCCTTTAGGATATTACATTTCTTGTAGTGCAGGTCTGCTAGTGATGACTTCTTTCAGTGTTTGTCTGTCTCAAAAAGTATTTATTTTGACTTTGCTTTTGAGAGATATTTCACCTAGGGATAGAATGCCAGTTTGATGGGGGTGGGGGTTTCTTTCTGTAAAAATGTTAGCTCACTATCTTCAAACTTACATGTTTCTGACAAGTATGTCATCATCCTTATCTGTATGTTAAGTACCTTTTTCTCCTCTAAATGCTTTTAAGAATTTGTTTTATGATGTGCTTTGGTTTAGTTTTTTCCTATTTCTTGTGGTTGGGGTTTGTTGAGTTCCTTAAACCTGTGGGTTCACAGTTTTCACTAGATTTGGAAAAGCTTGGTCAATATTTATTCAAATATTTTATTCTACACATCTTCTTTCTTTGGGGCCTCCAATTATACATAGATCAGTCAGCCTGAAGTTGTTCCATAGCTCACTGATGCTCTACTCATTTTTATTAGGACTTTACCTCTATGCCAGGCAATGCATTAAGCACTTTGCATACATTGCCTTATTTTCTTTCATAACAGAAATATAAATTAGGCTATATCATTGCCCCACTTAGAGCACTATAAATTAAGTGACTTGCCCAAGATTACATGGTTAGTATTTGGTATACCAGCATTTTAACACAGGCAGTCCACTTCCAGAATTTGTAACTACTCTTATAGATTGCAAAAGAGAACACAGATAACTTTTAGACTTATCTCTGGAAACCAACTATATTTCTCCTTCTCTTGTTTGCCTCAGAAGCATGCTGCACAACACAGCTCAGAAGCAAAATCTGGCTACAGTTCAAAAGCATGCTTTCCAAATCCTTGTCCTGCTCTTCCGAAAACTTTCAAGGTATCTACTACTGGGTGGCTTCAATCATGAACTCCAAACTTTCCTTAATACCCACCCTAGCGTGTCATCCCAGGCCCCAGAAGGAGTTGAAAGAACTAGAACTTGGCTCAGTCTATGAACCAACCCACAAAGTTGAACCTGGAAGTTTCATCTATTTCATTAAAACTAGAAATTCAGTATTAAAAGATGTGGGCTGATACTTTACATTCCATGGCCCACACTTTATTTACACTTCTTGAGACATGTTTGACATTTCATCAACTTCAAAAGGTCAGAAAGGAATTCCTGCCTGGAGCAATAAAGTGATAGAAGCTTGAAAAAAAGGGGAAGGGGGGCTGTCTCAAAATATACAGGAAACCATGAAATATAAGCCACGATCTCTGCCAAATAAAGACTCATTAACATAATGGCTACGTTGAAAATTTGTTTTCAAAAAGGTGAAACTAGGGGAGAGGCCAAAAATTCTTAAAAGAATAGGAAAGAAGGTAGAAAAGTAAACGTTTCCATGACATTGGTTTTCTTTAGATGCACTTTGCCCAGAGGTTATCTCTTTCCATCCAATCAATATAGTGACAGGATAAAAACATATAACCCAAGGAAGGCAGTGAGTAACATTGAGCCAGGGGAAGTAACTGGGTTATGGGAACCAACAGTGCTTCTGTAACCAGAGAAACAGGTTGAACAGAGGATTGGTCAAGACAAAACCTGTTAGTTTTTCCTACGCACTTATTTAAAAAAATATTTACGGCACATTCTGCTAGGCATTGCCTACTTGAACAGGTGTTCAGAGCAAAAGTACTAGATCATGAAACCAAAGTAAAGCTTGTTCAACAGACATTGGGGTGGGAAGGAATTAGGGGTTGGTTAGAAGTTGGAATTGAGGCATAGCAAAGTGCAGAAACCAAATCAAGCTTTGCCTGAACAACTAGCCACATGTTGTCTGTCTTGAAGTGAACAGGTTTTGTTATAGGTTTGTGAGTAGTTGTCTGATAAATAGCCTCTGTACTGGATATTTTCTATTTTCCCCTTCAGCTCACGCTCTGTTTGTTCCACTTTGCTCTGTTCCCCCAGGAGACTACCTAGCTGGATTACATACTGGTATCCATTGCTCTCTGGCTTCCACTTGGGTCCTACCAAGTGAAATCACCGGGAGATCACAGAGCAGGTGAATAGATTATTTATTCTTACAGCTTTTTCTCTGCAAGGTAGCCACCGGCAAACCAAAGCCCTGAACTAAAGGTCTCAGCTTCTGGAAGCTGCCGCTTTCTACACTGCCTCTCTGCCTTCAGTTCTGGTAATACCTCCTGCCTTTTTTCTTCTAGGTTTAGAGGTTGCAAAGGAGCCTGCCCTTCCTAGCTGCTAGATTTTCCCATACAGTCTTTTTATTAAGCACCACTAAAATTAACCCAATTTGAATGTTTCCTGCTGGGACCCAGGCCTTATGGGTGTTGTATTCCAATGTGCAATGATGAGAAAGTAGAAATGCTTAAGACTGGAAGGGAAAAAAAGACAGGAGGGAAGAACTGTCCATGATGAAGCTAGCACCTGCCGTCAAACTGTATTATTCAGTATGGTTAGCAGCTTGCATGGCCAAGCTAGCTAGGAAAACTAAAAAAGCATACTAGTGGTCAGAGGGATGTACAATTCCTCAGATAAGCAGAATTGTGACCCTTTCCAATTCCACTGTGATTACAGTGAGCAAGGCTACTCATCAGAAATTCCACTCCAGGTCTCTCCTTTGGTTCTTCAAGCACAACAAAATATTTTGTAACAACTTTATGCTCTGCTCCCATGCAGGAATACTTAATTCCAGGAAAGAGACTATATATTTTGAATAAAAAACACGCAATAATTTTAATGGTTCTTTTCATAAAACCTAACTTCCTAGTGCTCTTAAACACTTTGAAATTAACAGATCTGAATTCCTATAGAATATTACATTCTTTGACCCCTGTCCCTCTTAAATGGATTTTGCTCTGTTAGAGTTATTTGTACCTATGTGTGTAGTTTTAAATGTGTGTATACATACACTTAATATATATATTTAACTGGAAATTTTTTTTTAGATGTAGTGTGATAGACGATGAGTAAAGAAGAGGATCAAGCTTTGGGTCACCTGTGTGACTTATATAGGACCATTTACCTCTCTCCAAGCTCCAGGTTCCTTATTTATCAATTAGGGAAGTGTAGTTGGTTGAATAGTGTCCCCTCAAAATATATATCTAAGTTCTAACCTCTGGTGCCTGTGAATATGATCTTATTGGGAAATAAGGTCTTTGCAGATGTAATTAATTTAAAGATCTATGGATGATATCATTATGATTTAGGGTGGGTCCTAAATCCAATGACCAGTGTCATTATTAGAAAGGAGAGGACTCAGAGACACAATGAGAAGCAGTTGAAGTGACAATGGAGGCAGAGGTTGGAGTGATTCCTCTACAAACCAAGGGACACCAAGGATTGCTGTAGCTAGGAGGAAGGCATGTCATGGATCCTCAGAGTCTCCAGAAAGAACCAACCCACCCTACAGATACCTTGATTGTGGACTTTTGCACTCCACAACTGTGAGAGTAAATTTCCATTGTTTTTTTTTTTTGTGGGTTTTTTGTTTACATTTTGTTGTTGTTGAGGTACCGGAGGCTGGGGATTGAACCTGGGACCTCGTATGTGGGAGGCCGGCGCTCAACCACTAAGCAACATCGACTTTCCTGAGTTGTTTTTACCATTTGCTTTGCTTGTTTTTTTTTCAGGAGGCATAGGGAACTGAACCTGGAACCTCCCATGTTGGAAGTGGGTGCTCAACTGCTTGAGACACATTTGCTCCCCAATTTCCATTGTTTTAATCCACCTGGTTTGTGGTAATTTGTTATGGAAGCCCTAGGAAACTAAGGAGGGAAGGTAGCAATCAATCCTAGTTGAATATTAACGCAACTAATGTCTTTATTTTAGGTCACAACTCTTACGCCTGGGCTGGTTGCATGTCTTGCTCTGCATAAAACAGGAATCTATAAATACAAAACTCAATCTCATAAGAGGGCAATCACTCTGAAAATTTTATTAACATGAGTCAAGTAAAAATATATTTTTGAAAATGACTTTTATTTCGTTTTTTTTACCACCATTAGTTTAGTCTTAGTTCAGGCAAAATACATTTGTTAAAATGAACATTTTATCTATTATGTTGTCAAAATTACAAATATAACTTGTGTAACTACTAAGATTTCACAACAGCCCCAGACATTGCTCTATCAAGTCTTATACACCACTTTATTAGCCAATTATTTGGCATTATCTGACTCTTGAACTTTAGTGCGATATACCAAATTTCTGGCAAGAGACTAGATAATTTCACAATATCCATTATTGTCTTACAATTCTATTTCATAATCATGGAACATATTTCAGTAAAGTTCAAAAGGTGAAAGAAAAACATGTATGTATACATACTCTGCTTTTCTTTAAGGTTTTTCTTTAAAAAAGTATCAAAGGGTTTATCTTGAACGTAGCTTATAGCACTGAGTTACATATTTGAATATGGTTAAAAGGAAGAATTTTAGGTTGTATATATATATTGATAGAATAAAACCTTTTTTAAAAAAGTGTTTATCTTTAAATCTGTTGCTCATTTTCCCCCACTTGAACTCAAGAATTTTATCTTCTGTGCTTTATGAAGTGACAGAAATCCTGTTTTGCCTCTTAATCAATTAATAAATAAATCTTGCATACCTACTGAAAAATGCTACATGGTAACAATGTGCATAAATCAAGGTAAGTACTCCAGAAAATCCTAGGCAAGGTAAGATCTGTTTTAGATTATCTGAGTATACTGCATTTTTTCCTCTATCACATGAAATTGAGTATTTTTTCTCAATTGGTTGTTTTCTATTAGTCTTCCAATAAACATCTAAAAGTAAAAGAACTCTTTGTGCTTTGTCTTAGCTATATCCCTGGAGCCTAGCACACAGAACTCACAAAACAGATATTTGAAAACTATTTGTTGAATAAATGGATGGCTTACAAATTACTTGGGAGGACAGTGTACATTTATATTTAGACTTAGGTATCAATATAAAAAACAAATGAACAAGTTAAGCAATAATTCAGAGACTAGAGTATCACTGTGAGCTGAAATGGAGGAGATGGAATCTGAGCTGTGACCAGAAAGAGGACCTATCCATCCCAGGATGTGGTGAGGGGGAAAGGCCAGAAGAAGGGGTTTACAGGGAGAATTTGGCCTGGGCCCCACATCAAAAAAGGGAGACTGTTACACATATTCAGGAATAGATGTCTAGCTAAAGTTCTGAGAGTAGATTATGCTCATTAGAAGACATCACTTGGATGGAATTATGAATTAATGTTTTTTATAACTCCAGTAACCTTGTCATTATCAAAATTATACTGCAGTGTGTTTTCTGCATTAAAATTACTGATTCAATAAATGCCATTTTCTTAAAACCACAGTTTTGGAAACTCTTTATGTGACATTTCTTTACTTCTTAATATTCGCTAGGCTTGAAAATGGAAGTGCCTCATGCCACTCTTTGTCCTTAAAATGTCAATTGGGTTATGTATGGGAGAAAGTATTAGCAAGGTTCAGAGTTGGGAATGTACAAAATTTACTCCCTGGACAGTAGGTGAGTTATCCTGACTATGGCACAGGATTTGAGTTACAGAAAAGAAATCCATAAAAGTTGGTGAAAATCAAATGACACAGCAGATCTTAAATGGTGGGTGAAGACATTTAACTACAGTGTCAATCTTCCACCATAATGTCCCTTTCATCTACCCTTTCCTTCCTTTCTTGCAGCCACCTGTTCCAGCTGCTTTGGCTGGCCCTTGGTACTGACTGAGGATGGAAGTCTCAGGGTCATAATTTCTTATCAAGAAGACTTAAGCAAGATGATCAAGGCAAGGATGAAGTTAGCAAGATGTATGATAACTGCCTGGAAATGTTCTCCTTAAAACTTGGGATTCTTCATCTCAAACAGCAAATGAGTCCTCACTATAGTCTCTGTATGAATCTCTTCTGTATTGGTTATCTACACTGTGTAACAAAAGAACACAAATCTAGCAGCTTCAAACAAGATCCATTTGCTATCTCACTGTTCCCTAGGTCAGATATCCAGGCACAGCATGACTGGGTACTCTGCTCAGGGTGTCACAAGGCTAAAGTCAAGGTGTCCGGTGGGCCGTGTTCTCCTCTGAAGCTTGGAGTTCTCTTCCAACTCACGCATGGCAGGAATCAGTTCCTTGTGGTTGTAGGATTGAGTTCCTTGTTCTCTTGCTGGCTGTCAACCAGAAGCATCTGCCAGCTCCTAGGAGCACATTCATTCCTTGCTATCTGGTTTCCTCCATCTTCAACTCCAGAAATGGAGAACCTCCCTCATGTTGAATCCCTCTCACACTTCAAATCTCTTTTTCTAGGAAGAGTCCAGTCCCTTTTAAGGGCTCACCTGGTTAGGTCTGGTCCACTAAGGATAATCTCCCTCTCACAGCAGTGCTTCGATTAGTGTTTGATAGAATAACTGGGAAGTGTGTATATCACAGGGGTGAGGAATCTTTCTTGAGGGACTTCTTAGAATTCTGCCTACTGCACCTTCCTTAGGGATAAATAGAGGACCCATGCTAAGTCATTCAGGTGGAGTTGTGATAAATCACACTTTGAGCTAGTCCCACCCTGATGTTACACTTCAGATCCAGTTGCTGGGCTTATGACTTGCTTTTATAGTAAACAGGACTCCATATGACAGCCTTGGATCAGGTCCTTGTTTATCTTTTCTCCTTCCACCTGAGTCCCAGTTGCTCCACAGAATGCCACGTCCACAGGTTTTGCTCTCTCCGGTCCTTTCCAGGTTTGGAATCCCTCCTTTGAGCCTCAGTGTGAAGACCTGAGACTTACCACAGCAATCTTGCTTTCTGATGCTGTCCAGATGCCTTTCTCTCTCTCTGCCTGGTTCGTTTCCTCAGTCCCCTTTAGATTAGAGCCCAGTGGTTATCAAATTTGAGCATGTCAGAATCACCAGGAGGCCCTTGCAAACCCCTCACTGTTAGGCCCCATTCCAGAGTTTCTGATGTAGTAAATCTGGGATGGGGCTCAAGCATTTGCATTTCTAACAATTCTCAGTGGAGGCTGATCCTGTTGGTTCAGGGAACACATTTTGAGAACCACTTGATTAGGTACTACCTCATACCTCCCTGTCTCTGCCTCAGGCACCTGGGTAGGAAATTGCCATCACTAACTTGCTATCAGAGAGGTCTGTTGACTTTTAGTCTGGGTCACCTCAGTACCAATGAGCATAAAGGACCATCTTGGTACTCACATCTTCTAATAAGACATGCTGATCAGAATCCAAATATCTTAGCAGTTCCATTTTTAGACTGCCAGCCTTTACTTCATGGTGACTGCTATTTAATTTAGTCAGTAAATATGTATTGAGTACCAAATGTATGCCAGGAGATGCTGCAATTTCCAAAAGGCAGATAGGTCATGTCCTGGCATCTGGAACTTGCAATAGCAGTCTCTGTAATCTCTGCCCTGTGTTGGGCCAGATCCAGTTGAGTGAACAAGGACTTAAGCAGTTGAGATGATTGGAAAGGCCAACATCAAGTAGAGTGCAGTTCAGGAGTGGGGTGGCCTATAGATTTCACCTCATTTGTCAAACATGATTAATTTTAGAAAATGTTGACAAGGACTCTAGACCATGTCTGAGTTCAGTAGATACTGTGGCATCAGCATCACCACAGCAATATCTGTCATGGGATGAGTGGCTGTAAGCGTTTTCTGACTCAGAGGCCTGCCTCACAGGTAAAGATTATTGGTAAAGCACTGCAAGCCTAATGGGAAAACAAAGAAGTAGTGACAGAGCAAGAAGTATCACGATGAGTGAACTCTTGAGGACACTCTTACCACTACTACTAAACATTGTCCTGGAAGTATTAGTCAATGCAATTTGACAAGAGAAATCAGAGGTATAAGAATTGAAAAGAAAGAGATAAAACCATATATGTTTTACAGATGATATAATTGTATATTTGTAAAATCCAAGAATGTCAACGGAAAAGGTACAATCAGAAAATTCAGTAAGTTGCAGAGAAAAATGGTGTAGACGTAGCTGGAGTGGAAACAGGACCTTTCTGTAAAATGTTTTCTTTGAACAATGAATATAAATTACCTATTCCAAACCATAAATAAAAATAAAATTTTAAATGCTTTAATTTAAAACAAACCAAAACCAATGAACACACCTGTATGTTTATAACACAATTTATAAGATATAAACTATAATAACAATTTATAAGACAACGATGCAAAAAAATTTTTCTCTCAATTGACTTGAGAACATACTATTTTTACTATACACTTGTAGTAGAATACTTTACACAGATAAAAAGAAACTCAAACTCCCTCTGCAGTTTTGCTGTCTGCAGCAATATTGAATTGTTATATTGTGGTTATTATTCTTATATGGAAAGAAAACAAGTAAGTTATTATGTAAACAGTAGGAATAAAAATTTCCAATGTGAGTAAAGATGTATTTATAAAATAAAAATACATAAAAATGATTCAATGCTAAAATTGAGTTGACAATATCAATACTAACTCAAGATTTATATATATATACATATATATCAACTAGCTCTGCAACTTTAAAATAAATGGCCCAGAATCCATTACTAGTGCAATAGTAATAAGGAACCCTAGCACCCTGATTTTGGCATCTAATATTCCACTGAAAGGAACCAGAATTCCTTGCAGAAATGGACAATTCCAACTTTGAAGAAGTGGAAGTTTTAGATGGGCCTGGGCCACCTTATATTGCCAGAAAGCAAGAGAAGTTTCCTTCTCTTTCCCTCCCCTTAGCAGCAGCAGTGATACTAAGGAGGATATGATAGGACTGACAAGGAGGCAGAATAGAATTTCTGTGGTGTTCCTGTTAAAAATCCATGGTCTAATGATCTTGCAATAATGGATACAGGCCATTTTAAATTTCATCAAAATCAGTAAGAGTGTACGATGCAAAATGTAAACCATAATAACCATTGACCATGGTTAATAGCAATGCTTCAATATTTGTGCATCAATTGTAACAAATGAACCATCCACTTATAAAATGTTATTAACAGGGGAGAGTGGAAAGAGGGGAGGGATTTGGGTACATGGGAATCCCCTATAGTTTCTATGTGGCTTTTCTTTAACCTAAAGCTTCTTTGAAGATAAAATGAAAAAAATAAGACACTGGGGGAGCATAAGGAATAAATTATCACTGTACATACAAGATAACTGATCTTACAGTGATGAAAAACAATATACAAATTTTTTTTGTTTTATTTCAATTTTTTATTTTTTATTTTATTTTTTAATTATTATTATTTTATTTTCTTATTAATTTTATTTTGTTATTTTTTTGCTTCATTTTTGGAGAGGTTTTGGATCACAAAAGGGTCACAACTCTGGCAGGGGAGGATCACTGGTGTGGGGTGTCAGTGATGGGGGGATGTGTGGGGAGGGGTGCACCTGGGACAAGCCTCAAAGGCATATGAATATGTTCAAGTGGTCATGGGACATTGTTTTGGTGGGTGGAGACCCACACAGCAACCAAAAGAATATTGAATTTCCATCCTGGGGACTCCTGCTACATTCTCTAATAGAACAGCAAGAATCCCCTGAGTACATGGGCAGTGTTTAGTGAAGGAAGACAGACCATTATGTCAGGTCCTTGATATTGATGATTATATTTATGAACTTTTTCTTGTGAAATTGAAACTCAGCCTAGTATTATATATTGCCTATGAGTCACCTCCTGAAAGCCTCCTTGTTGCTCAAATGTGGCCTCTCTCTAAGCCAAACTCAGCATATAAACACACTACCTTCCTCTGAGTGTGGGACATGACTCCTGGGGATGAGCCTCCCTGGCACCAAGGGATTATTACCAAATGCCAATTAACAATGCATCTGGAAAAAGACCTTGACCAAAGGGGGCAAATATTAAATACAAATGAGTCTCTATGGCTAAAGATTTCAAAGTGAGTTGGAAGGTCATTCCAGAGGTTATGCTTATGCACATCTCAGCAGGGTCTCATTGACTGTCACACTAAACAATACCTCTAAAAGTGAGGCTCCTGAGGGCTCTAGAGACATCTAGACAGTATTAGCAGGGCAGATAAGCTCAGGAATTCAGCACCCTGTCAGTGGGCCTTACCCTGGAATTTATGCTCCCCAGTGTAACAGAGTTAGACTCATTTATAGCTTTCCTACATGTGGTTCTTCAGCCCCTTTTACTTGAACCTATAATTAGCAGTATGCTTGTTAAATATATGTCCCAAAGATTTAAATCTTTGGTCTGTTCATGTGCCGGTTAAGCCCAGAATCTCAGCAGAGTTGGAACACTTACTCGCCAGTTCATCAAACTTACCCAGGACAACTAACAAAGAGATGATGATGGACAAAGACCACCCCAAGGAATAGAGAGTGTCTGCAACTGCAAGCAAGACAGTTCCATTCTTCTGCTCCATGGGATCTAAGCCCCCTCTCAATTAGAAACAGAGTGGGCATCACCATCCCAAAATCTTCAAGATTGGGGAATAAACAATGGACTAAAGTAGACTTACTATTATTCTAGCAAAGGAAGAACTTTTATTATTGATATAAAGGCAGTGGCCACCAGAGGTTCTGAGGGATGGGACAAGGAAGAATAGGTGTAACGTGGGGGCATTTTTGGGACATTGGAATTGTCCTGCATGATATTGCAATGATGGATACAGGCCATTATATATTTTGTCATAATCTATAAAATTGTGTGGGACAGAGTGTAAACTATAATGTAAACTATAGGCCACAGTTAGTAGCAATGTTTCAATATGTGTTCATCAATTGTAACAAATGTACCACACTAATGAAGGATGTTGTTAACATGGGAAAGTGTGGGGAGGGGATGGGAAATATGGGAATCCCCTATATTTTTTATGTAACACTTATGTAATCTAAAGATTCTTTAAAAACTAAAAACAAAATTTAAAAAGAGGTATTTGGAAAGTGGAAATGGTGAAGACTGGTTGGCTAAGGAAAAGAAGGAGAAGAATGAAGCTTCAGGCAAAATTTCTGGCCTGAGAAACCCTAGGGACAATGGTGCTATGCACCATTATAGGAAATGTGGTGGAAGACTAGTTTGCTATTTTGGGAGATTTTGAGGAGGTTGAAAGGGTAGTCTAGGGGTATAAATGTCAATTGAAAGAAAGCTAGAGAATAATCTAGACACTGAATAACAAAGTGAACCCAGAGGTGGATGATGAATATGGTTAACACAGTTCTTCTATGAACTAGAACAAATGTACATCACTATTACAAGGAGGCAAAAGTAGGGTTATGCAAGGGAAAAATACAGTTAATGTAACTTATGGACTATAGTTGACAGCAGTACTGTAATATTCATACCTCAATGTCAAAGAAGGTACTATATAAATGCTAATGATCAATAATGGGGGTTGTAGCAGTTTGATATTATTTATGAATTCCAAAAAAGAAGGATTATGTATGTAAACTAGTCTGTTCCTCTGGGTGTGATACCCTTTGATTGTATTAGACAAGCCCTATGCCAGCCTACAGCTGAGATCAGAAGAAAGTGGGCCCACGGCATTAAGAGTAAGAAGAAAGGAGAGACCTCACAGAGATTGCCCACCATCTTTCTTCAACATATGGCAACTGACTTGGGTAAGAAAGTACTTCTTATGGTACCTTGAGTTGGACTCTTTAGGGCCTTGTAACTATAAGTTTTTACCCCAAAGAAATACCCTTTATAAAAGACTTCTGGTACTTTGCATCAGTACCTCTTTGGCTGACTGTTACAAGAGGTATGGAATTTTTTTTCTTTTGGACTAAGGAAAACATTCAAAACTTCACTGAGGTGATAACTGCACAACTCTGTGATGAAAGTGAGAGTCAATGAGTGTGCACTTTGGATGGATGGTACAAGGCATGGGATTGTATAACACAGTGAACCATGTGGTAGAAGATAGACTGTGGTTAACAGTACTAACATGAAAGTCTTCTCTCATGAACTATAACAAATGTACAATACTAATATGTGGAGTTAATAATGGGGGGTGTATAGAAAAAATATACAAAAAAGTAAGCTATCAACCAAAGTTAGTTTTGTTTTGTTTTGCTTTGTTTTGTTTTTTGAGGTACCAGGGCCAGGGATTCAACCCAGGACTTTATATGTAGGAAACCGGCACTCAACTACTGAGCCACATCAGCTACCCTGAGTTGTTTTTTTTCACTTGTTTGCTTGTTGTTTAGTCTTTTGTTTGTTTGTTTGTTTGTTTGTTTGTTTTAAAGGAGGCACCAGGAACCGAACATGGGGCCTCCCATGTGGGAAGCAGGAGTTCAGCTGATTGAGCCACATCCACTCCCCAGTAGTTATATTTTGATGATGTTCTTTTATAATCTGTTGCAAATGTCCCACAATAATGCAAGGAGTTGGTGGAGGGGTGATGTATGGGAATTCTGCACATTATGCATGATTATTCTGTAAGCTCACAACTTCTCTAATTAAAAAAAAAAAATCAAGTAGAAAAAAAGTGCATGGCCTAGGCATGGACATGAAGAAAAACTGGACAGACCATTGTGAGGAACATCCTACAGAATGGTAAGGCTTTACTTTTTAAAGCCATCAAGGTCATGAAACTCCAGGAAAGACTGAGGACATGTTCTAGATTAAAGAGATGAAGAAATATGGTAAATAGAAGCAACAAGTGATCCAGGATTTGACCCTGGACCAGAAAGGAAAAGAGAGGCATTGTTGGGATGGTTAGAGAAATTTGAATGGAGGCTGTGAATTCAATGGTAGCATCGATTTCCTAATTTGAATAATTGTATTGTAGTTATGGAGGAGAATGTCCTCGTTTTGTGGAAATACACAAACCACAAATTAATTGGTATTTAGTAGTGATTGGTGCCTGAAACTTGCTCTGACATGGATCAGAAAAAAGAATAATGATAATGGGAAAAAAGAGAGAAAGACGGAGAATCTAGGGGAAAGAGATATGGGAGTTCTTTGTACACGTTCTTGCAACTTTTCTGTAACTTTGAAATGATCCTGAAATTTAAAAAACACACAATAAGATATTAGTACATACACGACTCCTTGTTTTGCACTGTAAAATAAATAGAAATGATTGTGCAAGCTGAAATCATGGAAAGCAAGTAATAGCCAATAAGAAAAATTAAGATTGTGTCATGAACATTAAAAATTTTTGTCAAAACAAAAAATCTCTTATTAGTGGTTATTAATATATAGAGAAATGAAAAATAGTAAAACTAATATTTAGCTACTGTGCTGTAATTTAAAACATGAGAAATAATGAGAAGCAGGGGTTTTTTTGTAAAATATTTACCAAGTATTTTCAAAAGTGCATACCTTCTTCTCATGTCTAAATGATGATATAGAATGAGCATCTTTTCTATGTCTTGGTGAACTGTCATACTCCTTTCTAAGTTTAAATCAACTTCCAAAACTTTGTCTTTTGTGCTTTCAGTGTCATGAAACATCTCTGAGAATTTTTTTTTTTTTTTTAGGAACCTGGCAGGAAATTGAGCCCAGGACCTCATATGTGGGAAGCCAGCGTTCAACCACTGAGCCACATCAGCTCCCCTGAGTTGGCTTTTTCATTTGTTTGTTTGTTTGTTGTTTGTGTTTGTGTTTTTGTTTTGTTTTTTTTTAGGAGGCAACAGGTATCAAACTTGGGACTTCCTGTGTGGGAAGCAGGCATTCAACTGCTTGAGCCACATCCGCTTCCTTTTGAGAAAATTTTTAATATGAAGTTTTTAGAGAAAAGAGAAGGCAGAGATATTACCTTCAAGAAAATGCCTTACCTGCCTTTAATATGGAATGCCAATCTAAAATCTACACATTTTAGACCATCTTTATGGAATTATTTTTCAGTCATAACCATCAGAAAATGGACACACTTAGGTGACCAATGAGCCCTGTTGATTTTTGTAAGCCATTGACCAAATGTTTTCTCCAATTACTGTATTTGTATGTTAAGAATGTATGTTTATGAAGTAGATCTTGATATACTTGAAAAATCTGTAACAAAAAATTTTGTCTAAGAAAAAAAATACTCAGGCATCAGTTGGAAGGAGTCAAATTTGTGACCTTTTCACTATGAAAAAGGATAATGACTGCAATAATCAAGCACATTAAATCAATGAAAAGCTAAGAGTGCATAATAATAGTGAAAAAAAAACAGTGAACTTGAACTATTGGAACACATGACAATGTGAGAATTATGCTGAATGAAAAAGATAGTAACAAAAGGTTCCATACTGTATGATTCCACATCTATAATATTTTTGAACCAATAAAATTTTAGAAATGGAGAACATATGAGTGGTTGCCAGGGGTTAGGGATGGGTGGGTAATGGAGTGTGTGAGGTCAGTGAGCACGTATCACAAAAGGGCAACTCTATGGATCCTTGTGTTGGAACTGTTCAGTATCTTGACTGTTCTATACAATTTTTTAACATACACGAACCTACGTATGTGATAAAATTGTATAGAACTAAATACACACACACACACAAATGAATACAAGTAAAAATGGGAAAATCTGAACAAGATGGGTAGATTGTATCAATGTCAATGTCCTGACTACAATATTTTATCAGTCAGGATTCTCCAGAGAAAGAGGCCCAATCAGATATACATAAATACACATACATGCAGAGAGAGGGAGGTGAGAGACCAAGTAGATAGGTAGGTAGGTAGGTAGATAGATAAGTAGGTAGGTAGGTAGGTAGGTAGGTAGGTAGAAATAGATGTTTGATTTTAAAGGATTGACTCACACTTAAGGGGGCTGGCAAGTCTGTAGGTCAGCAGGCTGGATACTCAGAGAGGAGATGATGTTGCAGTGTTGAGGCCAAAATAGGTCAGGCTGGAACCTCAAGCAGGATTCTTCTTCTTCAGTAAACTGCAGTTTTTGCCCCCAAAGCCTTCAATAGATTGCATGGGACCCACCTATATTATTGAAGGTAATCTCCTTTACTTGAAGCCAACTGACTGCAGATATTAATCATATCTACAAAATACATTCAAGGCGACAACTAGATTAGTATGTGACCAAACAACTGGGCACCACAGCCTAGCCAGGTTGACACATAAAATTAATTATCACAATATCATACTAAATAGTTTTACAAAATATTACCAGTGCGTGAAACTAGATAAAAGAGTACACCAGATCTTTCTGTATTGTTTTGTACAACTGCATGTGAATCTACAATTATCTCAAAAAAAAATTTCAATTTTAACAAAAAAGCGAACTCAAAAACAAAAAAAGCTCAAAAGCAGTTACCATTTGAATCATCTAATAAATAAACTCCTTGATCAGAAAATGGGTAACTAAAGGGAAAGAACTGAGCATTTCTAGGAGGCAGTGTATTTCAATAAAAACAAACAGGCCCAGTTAATGAGAGACATCTACTTTACCAAAGAAAGCCACCCAGCAAATATAGAAAGAACGATCAAATTAGAAAAGCATCATCTTGTAACACTTAATAAAATTGTTGACTCACACAAGGATCGTCAGTCAGTACTAGATGCACTAGGTGTATGTTTGCTATTTATAAAGGAGAAAATGTAACTGTGTAATGAGAAACCAGATGGCCATTACTTAACCCTGTCGACCAGCTAACCATTACAATCTAAGTCAACCAGACATTTAAATTTCCTGATGTGATGCAATACAAACTACATATTACTATCATTTCTCTAGATAAAAATTATTAACATCCAACTTCCAGTTTTTAGGAAATACAGGAGATAGAAGAACAAGCTACATCACAGCATGAGGGAGCAATCAGAAAAATTCAATGATGTAACAATCTATCTGAGCCTCTTCAGCACCCAACAGTCAGGAGCTTAAAGAGGGGGAAAGAATATGGCAGAGACATACTCATTATATATTCCATTTTCCAACTCCCCCTGAGGTTAACTTAGGGCCAGTCAACCAGTTCTGGCCAGGGGACAGTATGTATCAGGCTGGGTTAGGGCACTTAAGAGCCTGTGCACCTACCCCATTCCTCTTTTGGAGATCATGGTCCATGTGGTCTAGTGCGAGATGGAAGAGGGACAACAAAACTTTGTTGAGTTAAACAAGTTAAATGACAGGCTTTCTCTGCTGCAATGCCTAGCATTAATTATTTTTAGCAACACAAGGCCCATGCTAAATTAAAAGGACTTATACACAAAACAACAGTTGTACTGCATGTTTCTGGATTAGATCTCAATCTGGATCAATTGACTGAAAAGGACATTTTGGAGACAGTTGAAGAAATTCAAATAAGGATTGGGTATTAAGCAAGATGAAAAAACCTTGACTTACAAATTTGGAGATTGTTAACTTAAAAAGCAGATTACAAACTAACTTTATGGCATGATCTCTTACATGCCTGAATTATGTTTGTGTTCATGTGTGTTTCAGTATACACACACACACATACATGTTGATCTTCACCATCCGTGGATTCCATATTTGTGAATTTGCCTATTCATTAATTTTTTTTGATGAACCCAGGACCTCATACATGGGAAGCAGGCACTCAACCACTGAGCTACATTCACTTCCCAAGGAGAGTTGGTTTTTACTTTTGTTTTTAGGAGGTACCAGGGATCAAACCCAGGACTTCATATATGGGAAACAGGCGCTTAACCACTTGACCTACATCTGCTCCCCTAAAATTTATTTGTAATCTCAAATCAATACTCATGGCACCTTCCTGCACAGGTCATTCATGGACCTATGCAGTATGGTGAAAAATCCCAATATCCCAATGCACACGTTCCCAGCCGAGGTCAAGGAAGGTGATGCTCTGCCTTCTTGTTCAGCTTAACACTGTAAAGTAGTAGTGTCCTTTTTGCATATATTTAGTGCCACGTTTTTCACATTTTTGTGCTTTTTGTTGATGAATTCACTGTTTAAAATAGCCCCCAAGTCTAGTTCTAAAAGTGCTGTCTAGTGTTCCTAAGCACAAGAAGGCTGTGATGTGCCTCATGGAGAAAATACATGCATTAGAGAAGCTTCATTCAGGCATAGTTACAGTGCTATTGGCCATGAGTGCAATGTTAGTGCATCAAAAATATATTAAATAAGGTGTCTTTAAACAGAAATACACATAAAACAAGGTTATGAATTGATCGGTTAACAAAAATTTTGTGACCAGAGGCTTGCAGGAACCTAACCCTGTTATTTCCCTGGGGAGAAATATATATATATAAAATACATGGAACTGTAACTAGAAAGTGTTAGTAGTAAACATTGGGTTGTATAATTGTGGTAATTTTATTCTTATTTTGCTAATTTTATCAGTGTGTTTCTCCAGAGAAACAGAACTAACAGGACATATGTATAGATAAAGAGATTTATCATAAGGAATTGGCTCACGAAATTATGGGATCTGACAAGTTCAAATTCCCCAGGGCAGGCTGGAGGTTGAAAATTCCCATGATAGTGAAGTCTGGAGTCTGAATTCCTTAGGTTAGAAACTCCTCAGGAGGAGTAGAGGCTAGAGTTTTGAGGCAGAATTCCTTCTTATCACAAAACCCTCAGTTCTTTGCATTTAAGAACTCTAACTGATTGGATAAGACCCACCCACATTATGGAAGGTAATCTCCTCTTAAATTAAACTCCACTGATTGTAGATACTATTCTCATCTACAAAATACTCTACAGCCAAACAACTGGGTATCATAACCTAGCCAAGTTGACACATAAAATTAACCATCACACTATTCTACAATGAACAAATAACTACTTTTAGAAAATACAAGGTTGTTTTCAATTTTTAAAAAGATCACTGGTGATGTTCTGAACTGATCATGGTGGCAGAGTGAAACACTTCAAGGTTCTCTCCCCCCACAGAAGCTTTGAACAACCATCAAAACCTGGCAGGAAAATTTTTCTCAAAGCTCCAGAGAATAAAGGACTGCAGTAACAAGGTGAGCAAAGAACCAGGAAAAAGGTAACTGAAAAGCACTAAGATCTTGTGGCATACTGGTTGGCCTTCCCCATCCCTTCTCTGACTTGGTGAGGAGCTGGCCATGCTCCCAGTGCAGGTCACTGGTTCTGGTTCTGGAGGGAGAAGAGTAGCCTCATGAACATACTGGGAGCATTATGTCTGGCCCAGTCTCTCTGGTGGCAGCCTGAGTGACTGAACCAGGACACTCATTGCGGGCCCTCTGTCTCCCAGAACTTGCCCTACATATAGAATGCAGCTCATAGAGCTCTCCTACAGAACACTGTGGGAAATCAGTCACATCACTTTTGAAAAGGTATTTTCTTTTTTTTTCTTTTTCCCTTTGTTTTTGTTCCTCTGTAACACAAGTTGGACACAAGTTTAAGGAACAGATGCCTCGGAGTCTAAATTCCAGGGATAACACATTAAAATATCAAAATGTACAGGTTTAATTTAAAAAACTTGCAAAGAAACAGGAAGCAATGACCCAGGCACAGAAGATTAAAGCGTTCGAATCCCTTATTGAGAAGGACCAGACCTGGGACATACCAGACAAAGACTTTAAAAAATGGTTCTTATTATGCTCAAAGAACTAAAGGAAAACATGGGAAATCAAAAACCTAAAGGAAATCAGGAAAACAACAGAGGAACACAAAGAGAATACAAATAGAGAGATGGGAATTATTAAGGGAAACATACAGAGCTGAAGACTACAGCAAAAGAAAAGTTCTCTAGAGGGATTCAATAGTGAATTGTAGTTGGTATTAGAATCAGTGAATTTGAATATGAGACAATTGGAATCCACCTATCAGAGAAGCAGAAAGGAAAAAGAAAGAAGAAAAATGAACAGAGCCTGAGGAACCTGTGGGACACCATCAAGCATACTGGTATATACAAAGAAATAATGGCTAGAAACTTCCTAAATGTACCAAAAGACATGAATATACACATCCAAGATGCACAATGAACTCTAAACAGGATAAACCCAAATAGACCTATATCGCAACATATTATGATCAAACTGTCAAATCCCAAAAATAGAATTCTGAAAGCCACAGAGAGAAGCAACATGTTACATACAAGGGAGCTTCAATAAGATTAAGTGCTGATTTTTTATCAGAAACCATGGAGGCAAGAAGGCAGTAGGAGGACATATTTAAAGTACAGGAAAAAAACCCTGCCAACTAAGAATTCTGTTTCCAGCAAAACTGTCTTTCAAAAATGAGAAAGAGAATAAGATTCCCAGATAAACAAAACTGAGGGAGTTCATCACTAGACAAGCCCTACATGGAGATCTGTAGGTTGAAAAGAAAGCACACTAGATGATACTTTGAAGCCACATAAAGAAATAAAGATGTCTGATGAGGGTAACAACAGGGGTAAATAGAAAATATAAATATAAATACTAGTACTATTGTATCTTTGTACTCCATTTTTACTTCCAACAGGATCTAAAATGCAAATGCATAAAATGTAGTGAAAAATAAGAAGTTTTGGACTCATAATGTATGAACATGTTATTTGTTACAAGAACTACATTAAGATGGGGGAACAGAGGGATTATAGGAGCATGGTTTGTGTACACTACTGAAGTTGAATTTGTATCAAAGCAAATGAGTCTGTTACAGAGTTAGGAAGTTAAATTTAAGTCCCATGGTAACTACAAAGAAAATATCAAAGAATACACAAGCTTATGGAGACAGAAATTAGAGTACAGTTTGATAGGGGTGGAGGACAGAAGAATGGGGAGTTAATACAAAATGGATGTAGGGTTTCTGTTTGGGGAAATGGGAAAGTTTTAGTAATGGAAGGTAGTGAGGGTAACACAATATTGTGAATGTGATTAATCCCATGGAATGTTGTGCTTGGGAGTGGTTGAGATGGGAAAGTATGTTGTATATATATCCCCACATTTTTTTTAAAAAAAGAGCAACTATAGAGGCAATGACAGTTAAATGCAATATGTGATCCTGGATGGGAACTAACAAGGCAGGAGAGAATGCTCAAAAGGATATTTTTGGGACATATGAAAAATTGGAATATAGACTGTGTGCTTTTATATCAATGTTAAATTTCTTGAACTTGATAACTGTGCTAATTATGGTTGCATAAATAACTTTGTTCTAAGGAAATGTACACAGAAATATTAAGACTTAAATGTTCAGGAATATGATGTATACAACCTACACTCAAGTATTCAGAAAACAGATAGAGATAGAAAGAGGGAGATGGATAGAGAGAATAAAATGGCAAAAGTGGCAAAATGTTAAAATTGGTGGATCTGGGTATCTGGAAGGAAAGGGGTGTATTAGAGTTCTCTGTATGGGGCTGTATTATTTTTGTAACTGTCCTAAGCTTGAAAGTACTTCAAAAGAAAAAGGAAAAAAAAAGATTACTGGTCAGGCTGCAGCATTATGTTCAGTAATAAATTGGGGTCCATGTAAACTGAGTTTTGGTCAAAGAACAAATTTGAGAGCAGAACAGAAATGTGATGCCTGAGAAAAACACTAGGAAAAATATTCCAGGAACACCTGCTGGTGTTAAAATTGTGTGGCTTCATTACCTTCCTCCCAGCGTGGGACATGACTCCTGGGGATGAGCCTCCCTGGCAACGTGGGATTACTAACAAGTGCCAATGAACAATACGACTGGAAAAAGACCTCAAATAAAAAGAGGAAAAGGTAAAGACAAATGAGTTCATATGGCTAAGAGACTTCAAAGTGAGTTGGGAGGTCATCCCAGAGGTAACGCTTATGCACATCTCAAATAGGACCTCATAGGCTTCCAATGTGGATATCATCCCAAACAGAGGGGCTCCTGAGGGCTCTGGAGACGCCCAGGCCCTATATCAGGGCAGATAACCCCAGAGTTTCGTGCCTTATCAGTGGGCCCTACTTTTGGAATCCTTGCTCCTGAGAGTGATAGAGTTGGACCCAAATATGTCTTCCCTGCACATGGTCCATCTGTCCCTTCTATTCAAACCTATATGTGGTTCCAGAGTTTATAGGTGTACTTCCAGACACCAGAGTCTTTGGGCTGTCCATGTGCCATCTGGGCCCAGAATCTCAGTGGAGCTGCAACTCCTACTCTACAGCTCAATGGACTCACACAGGACACCTGGTGGGGTGATGATGATGGACAATAGCCATCCCAGGGAATGGAAAGAGTCTGCAGCTGCATGCAGGATAATCCCATCCATCTTATCCATGGGATATAAGCCCCCTCTCACTTGGAGGTGGAGTGGACATCACGATCTCAGACTTCTCAGGATTGGGGGAAGAGCTATGGACTAGAGTGGAATTACTGGTCTTCTGTTATAGACATATTGTGATTCATGCAATGGAAGTAATTACAACATTAATATAGAGCCAGTGGCCACCGGACACTTTAGGGGCAGGGAGAGGGAAAAGCAGTTGTAATACAGGGGCTTTTTCGGGACTTGGGAATTACCCTGAGTGACATTGCAATGACAGATATAGGCCATTTTATATCATCATATAGCATGCAGAACTGTGTGGGAGAGAGTGTGGTCTACAATGTGAACTATGGTCCATGCTTAGTGGCAAAGCCCCAAGATGTGTATATCTATTGCAGCTGATGTGCCACTCTAAGGAAGGATATTTATGTGGGAGGTTGTGGGAGGAGTGGGAGGTGGGGCACATGGGAATCCCTACAATTTTTGTGTAACATTTATGTAATCTATGTATCTTTCAAAAAAAAAATTATTAAAAAAAAAAAATTGTGTGGCTTCCCCAACAGCCTGCTTCATCCCTGCCAGGCAGGTCTTCCTTGGCCATAAAAGACCCTAGAAAGGAGCAGTCCAATAGAACTCTCTATTGTAATGAGAGAAATGTTCTAAATCTGTTGTCCAACATGGTAGCCATGAGCCACATGTAGCAAACTGAGCATTTCATATATGGCTGATGTAAATGAGAATTTTTAAAAATTACTTTTATTTTCTTTTGATTAATTAAATTTTAAATAGCCCTAAGTGGCTTGTGGCTATTGTGTTGGACATTGCAGTCCTAGCCAGTTAGCATAGATCCCAGTGTTGGTCAAGGATGCTGGCCCCTAACCCATCTGCTGATAGCCGTCTGTGTCAGGGTCTAAAGGCAGCACTACCTTCTAGGGATGTGAATCTCTCCTGGAGACACTGGCTCCTCCTTGGACAGGTGGCAAGTTCTTTAGGGTTTGGATTCCTCCCTTCACTAAACTTTTCTTCCTCTGAGGTTTAGCTTCCTACATCCCTATCCCAGGGTTAGGGCAAGGGTCCTTATAACGAGGCTTTGATAATGTTGTTTCTAAGTTTCTCCTCTTGAAATCCTTTCCCCTGAAGGATTGCTTCCATAATTTCACTTCCCAGTTAACAACTGAAAGTGAGCACATAAGATCAGAGAGGTAAAGTCAACTCTTTTCATTATTGGCTGTGCATCCTCACCTTCTCAGGTGGCCAAGCCATGTTCCTCTCGTTCTCAAGATGTTGCAGGGCAAAAGTTCTTAGAAACATTGTGCCATATAGTGCTCCTATTTGGAAAGTCCTTTTTATCCAGACTTTGTGGCTTAGGTTCATTGCGCAAGGTAAAGGAAGCGATAAAATCACTTGAGTAAAAAGTGAACAAAGAGTGAAATTCAGGGCTTTGGCTTGCAAAACGGGCCTTTGAAGGCTGTGGCTGCAACAAGAACATGGGAGAGAAAATTATTTTGGAAACTCCGCAAGGTTAAGCCACATGACATTTTCCAACTTCCCTTGCAAATACAAGTGCCCATGAAAATGTAACCAGAAGTAGCAGAAACAGGCTTCAGGGTAAATGTTCTCTTTTTCTCTTGCATCCCCCCTTTTATCCTGAGTAGAACTCAGATGTGATGGTCAAAATGCCAGCAGCCACATTGTGAACCTGAGGAAGGAAGATGTGACTTAAAAGAAAGACTAGAAAGAACCTGGAATCTGATAACTTTGTGGAGCTGCCATACTAGTACAAGACCACTTAGCCACAGTATGTGTATCTAAAGTTAAAGAGCAATGACTACTTTAAAACAATAGCCCACTAGTGAACCATTCTTATATTCTTGCTTCATGAATTCAGCAAAAACTTATGAGGAACTGACTTGTGAATTATATTCTCACTGGGTGCTGGAAATATAGAGATGAATTGGCCCCAGTCCTTTCTCTTAAGAAACTCATAGTCTAGTCTAATTACAGCATAATAAATAATTTATAAGATGTGGGAACTCTGAGATTCAGTAATTATTTCACTTCAAAATATTCCCCTTCTGCCATATCTTTAATTCATATCATTTCCCATTTTCCAAGACCAAAAATACATTGAGAGTTTATTGACCATATCCACAATAGCATTTGAAACTCATTATCAAATTCAATTCAATAAATAATTACTGAGTACTTGTTACATGCAAGCCATTGGACCAGGTTTTATGGAGCATACAAAAACGATGGTGAAATAGTCAGTCTTCGAGTAGTTTTCTGTGAGTCCTGAGGAACAGAAAGCATGGTGAATTTCTCTGACCAAGACACTCAGCACCTGACTTTTCTTTAGAATCCCCCATTGTGAGAGGCATTTATATATACATATATATACACATATATATGTATATGACAAAATGTTTCCCTTGTGCAAAAATATGCCAGGTAATAAATGAAGAAAGAATGCTTAATTCAAAAATCACCATTTTGCAAGACTCAAAGTAATAACCACTTCAGACAAGAATCATGAATATAAATTAGCAAGACAGTAATGCAGTGCCCATGTACCATCCCACAGACTATTCATTATAAAGGGGGAAATGTACTTTTGCCACAGAGAAAACTTGTGGTTTCCCACTTTCCCCTAGTGACTAAGCTTATAATTACTAACAGTTTTTCTGACATTAGGCATTATGTATTGCAATAAGAAGTCCTCAGCATCATGTATGATATTTTCTTGCCAGAAAAGTTTGCATATAATCAATCCTTTAATGTTAACTGCAAATGACAGAAGATACAGGAGATAGAGATTCAGTTACATGACACCATGAGAAAAGAAAGTCAGACAAACAGAGAGCATGTATATTTTTTTTAAGACCCTTGGTCTGGACTCTTCAAAAAGTCAGTGATATAAAAAAAAAGTGGGGCAGAGTTGTTCTCAATAAAAACATTAAAGAAATATGACAACCAAATGCACTGCATGAATCTTGATTGGATCTTTGGGAAGGGTGGGGAAATTTGAACATGGATGAATATTGGATGGAATTATGGAATGAAAGTTAATTTTATAACATATGATTATTTAATTGTGGTTATCTAGGGTAACTTCCTTCTTAGGATATGGGGGCTGAATACTTGCTGCTAAGTGTCATTATATCAGCAGCTTATTATCAAATGGCTCCACAAAGCATAGAGAGCTGGACATAGAAAGCAAATATGGTAAAGCATTAGCAATTGTTGAGTCTAAATATACATTCTTGGAACACTTGTATAATTTTCTGTGTTGGAAAAGTTTAATAATAAAAATTGAGGGAAAATAATGTACCCTGAACATCAAATTGCTTAGCTGAGTTAGAAACTGGACTTCACATTTTCCTAATTAACCTAAAGAAGTGTTTTTGTATTCACTGTAGAAGTAAAGGTTTCAGGATACCCACAAGAGGGCTGACAATCAAGCAGCATGATGCCTGTAAATTATTAAACATGTGCCTTCCCAGGATGCCCCTTTACTCCAGATTACATTGGGAGTTGAAAATACAAGATCTTATGCCTTACACTGCATTACCAAACATGTTGTGAAATGCAGGTAAATTTTCTCCGTGGCCCTTCCTTTATCTGGCACCTATACAGATTTCGAAAGGTGTGGGAAGACAAATAAAACCGAGACAGTTTCTAGCTTTTTGATATCTGAACCCTTTTGCATCCTACACGGTGCTACTGGAGTGAAAACTTGCTGCAGGTAAGATTTAGGTCTTTTGGCCACTCAGGAGAACATACTAACTGCCTGCTGTTTGGAGCCAGCTTCTCTGGACATGATTTAGTGCAGGCCTCAAATAGGGGGTGAAATAATTCTATAATTTGTGGGATTATCTCTCCCAATGTCTCTTTATTCTTCTTTTTGAACTTCTTTTTGTTCATTTTGAGAATTTTGGGTGGGGAGGGGGGAAGGAGTGGTTAAAAGATGGTGGACAAAGCCAAGAGGGAGTCAAGGTGGAAGTGGTTGTGTGTGCTGATGTGTGCATGTGAGAGCCCATACATTTGGACTTTTATAACAGGGTCCCCTATCTACCAACACTAAAGTGGAAAATGGGACTTAAACGAATTCCTATCCAAACCCCTCTTCCCAGCTCTCCCCAGCAGTGAGGAACAAGATGTGAACATCAAAAGGAGCAATATATATATACTGTTAAGACAAAGAAGAACCAAATATAGCTATGAGGATTTTAAAGGATAATTATATAAAATGGGATCAAATAGTTCACTCAAATGTTTTTTAGAGCCTTCCTGTAGACATACAAAAAATATATATATATATCCTCAAATTTGTTTTATACAAATAAGTGTTTCTCAAAGTTAGGATCGAAGCTGTAGCTCTAACATAAAGCACTGTCTTTCTTTCATAAGACTATTTATCCGCCTTAATTTTCCATTTCTTTAAGGTTAGTGCATCAAATGTTCAGAAAGTCAAACTTGCCCCAAACACCTAACCAGTAAAGTGACAGTACCTTGCATCCACATCTCCAAAGGAGAATTCTGCTCTTTCCACCATGCTTGACGTACATGACCCTGATTCTAATCCTTACTCCATTCTCGTAGTCCGTCCTTAACTCAAAGCACTCAGTAGATGTCTGAACAAAGAGACAGTCCTTATGATTCAAAGCCCAGTTGTTCACAGAAAATCAGTTAAATGTGCAGTAGTCAAAAGAGCAGGAGTCCTGGAATCATGAAGCCTGGGCTCAAAGCCCACTTCTACTTTCTAACAGTGGGACCCTTGGCAAGTTATGTGCCTACCTGAGCCTTGCTCTTATCCCACAGGGTTATTTTGAGGATTAAATGAAATAAAGCACACAAAGGACTCACTGCAGTTTGGTACTTGATTACTGTCATACTAGTAATACTGCTTAATTTTTTTTTTTTTTTAATGCCTAGTGGCCACTGCTACACAAGGACCCACCAGGGAGCAATAGTCTTTCCTAGCCAGGTGTAACCGTTGGCCAGTTTGATGTAATTATGAATTCCAAAAATATAATTGGAGCATGCTTGTAAACTGATCTGTTAATCTGGGCATGATTAAGTTATGATTAGGGCGTTGACTGGGCCACGTCAGTAGGGCGTTGAGACCCACCCCTTGGTGGGTGGGGAATCGAATATAAAAGGCAAGGCAAAGAACAGAGTTAAAGCGTCTTTTGAGAAGCACTTTTGATGTTGGAAAGAAGGCCCCAGGAGAAGAGAAGCAAGCCGTTCGCCTGATCGTCTACAGCTGACCTTGTGGAGGAAACAGGAGCTAAGCCCAGAGAGAAACGCAGCCCAGGGAAGAGAGGAACCCCAGAAGCCTGAACCCTGGCAAACGCCGGCAGCTGTCTTGCTCTAACACGTGGCAATGGACTGTGGTGAGAGAAGAAACATAACGCTTTATGGCCTGGTATCTGTGGACTTATACCCCAAATAAATACCCTTTGTAAAGGCCAAGCCATTTTTGGTATTTCACATTAGCACCCCTTTGGCTGACTAAAACACCAGGCTTCCTATATGCAGGACTTACCTGTATTTTTCCTTTTGTTCCTAAAGTGAATGCTTTCAGGAGTCTAGGCATATGGTCTTTTAGTTCAGGGAACATTTAAACAATGAACAATTGTAGAAATATAAGAAACTCTTGTCCTAGAAATGGTCCTAAAGAGTAAAACCACTTGCTGATACATAATAATATTTATAGCAAGGCTCTTGATGTTCTTTCAAGATAAATCAAATCATCTCATTTGAGAACAGACTTTGTTGTACAGAAAAGTTACAAAGAAAGACCTGATCTCTTATTCCACATAAAAATCCCATGAGTCAGAATGCATTGTACACAATACCGATATTTTAGTAGATAACAGGGTGTGGTTTTCATTCATAATTGCAAAACCATCCATGTTGCCCAGAATTGGGTTTGAGCCAGAACAGGTCTTTTAAGATTGAAGAAGGGAGTGATTGTTTTATAGCTTGATCTTTTCCTGATTGTAAACTAGAAAGCTGCATTAACATTTAGTGAGCAGCAAGGTAAGTGGAAGTCCCTAAATTTTTTTTTAAGATTTTATTTATTTATTTATTTATTTTTATTCCCCCACCCCCACCCCCACCCCCCACGCACTGCTTGTGCTCGCTGTCTGCTCTCTGTGTCCATTTGCTGCACATTCTTCTGTTTCTGCTTGTCTTCTCTTCTGTCTTCTCTTTAGGAGGCACTGGGAACCGATCCTGGGACCTTCCGATATGGGAGAGAGGCACTCAATCGCCCCAGCCACCTCAGCTCTCTGGTTTGTTGTGTCTCTCACTATCTCTCCTCTGTCTCTTTTTGTTGCATCATCTTGTTGCACCAGCTCTCTGCACTGCACATGCTTTTCACCAGGAGGCCCCAGGAATCGAAACAGGGATCCTCCATATGGTAGAGGGAGCCCAAACGCTTGAGACACATACACTTCCCAGAAGTCCCTATTTTTTTTTTTTTTTTTTT
>JAQZBX010028364.1:0-27801 GCA_029593785.1 Cabassous unicinctus | reverse complement strand
GGGCCTCCCATATGGTAAACGGGGGCTCTATCCACTGAGCCACACCCGCTTCCCTAGTCCCTATTTTATAAAGGAGGAAACTGAGGCTCAGAGAGAGTAAGTGACTTGCCCAATGTGCCTCCACATGGAACTCCACATGCCTCCAGTGTGCTGCCCATTCCCAACTACCCCCACCCCTGCCCCGCCATCCCCGTTGAGGACTCCTCCTGCAGCCACTGTTTTCCAGGGATACCTCCTTCCTCTTACTAGGCAGACAGCCCTAGGCAGACTGGGACAGTGGAGAGCCCAGGAACAGAGGTAGGTTCCCACCTGTGTCCATGGGGAACCTCACTCCCAAGGCAAAAACACAGCACATAGCTCATGCTAAGAGGTGGCTGAGGTGTGGTCACAGCCCTTAGGTAGGCATAACCTGTCCATTCTTACCTCACTAGATCCCACAATAGACCTGGGGCCTGGCTAGGCTCATTATTCTCACTTTACAGATGGGGACCCAAAGAAAGTGACTCATTCAGGGTAACACAATGAGCAAGAGCCAGGGCTAGAACTTTTCTCCATATACTCATCTGCTATGGGGCCAAGAATCTGTGCCCAAGTCTATCCAATGATCTTCCCATTTACTTACCACTCGCCAGTCCAATTGCCCATCTATCCACCCATCCATCCATCCACCCATCCTTCCACTCATCCTTCCATCCTTCTATCCATCATTTTTCCTGTCTATCCATCCATCCACCCATTATCTAACCTTCTATTCATCCTTCTATCCATCCATCATTCAACCAACCTCTCATGCATCATCTATCCTTCATGAGAGGAGGTTGGAGAGATCTTGAAGAACTTTGGATGGCACATTTTGCTTGTCCTGGAAACATTATCTGGATATCCTGGTGAAAGGTGTGCCTCCCCACTGAGATCATGAGCTCACTGAGACATGGTTTCCTCTGGAATTCCCATCCCAGGGCCTAGCTCAGGCCTCGGCACATGGTCTGTGGCAAATGCCACAAAAAGTTGGCTTCATCTCCCCAGACAAAGCTCAATGTCTTTACTTGGACACCCCTTCTAATGAGGGAGGTCATGTCCCTTTTCCTTCCTGATACTATCTTCAAATGCTCTGATGATGAAGACTTGAGATAATCTTTAAGGAAAAAAATCAGAGAGGCAGTCAAAGATGGAAGGGCCCTTGGCCTCTATCCAGATGAGGAACCCAAGGTTCAGGGAGGAGGAGGGGCCTGCTAGAGGTGGCCCTGCCAGGCCTGGATCCGAGACACCTGGGATCCTTGGACTTTTTTCTTTCCAACGCCTGGGCCCCTGCACTTGGAGGGGCTGGAACCCCAACCTTCTCCATCCCACTGCCACCACCAGCCAAGACATGTCGCTGGTATTTTTTCAGTCACACCCACGCAGTTGCCTAGAACCCATGTTTTCAAAGGCGTGCCCGGCACCCCACCAGGAGGCCGCCTTTCCCCTCTGGGAAAGGGTGAGCTACCAGGAGGCTGGGCCAGGCTGAAGTACAGCATTTCATTCTAGAATTAAATGTCAGCTAAAAATAAGTGCCTGGTGACGGGATCATCAGGGTAGCTTGGTGCCCAGCAGGCAGATAGAGGCTGGGGTTCCCGCTGTGATTTCAGGCCGACATTCCTGAGCAGAGGTGTGTCTGGGATCCTTCCTCGCCTAAAGGCCTTGACCTTCTTGCCCAACTCCTGGGAATCCTGAGCCATGAATGACCCAGGAGCAGTGTAACTAGGCTGTGGCAGGCAGGAGCGTGGTCAAGAGCTGAGGCAGCCGCCTGGGGCTGGCTCAGGGTGTGGGGGTGAGTCAGGGGCCAGCCTCCCCCTGGAACCCCTGAGGCTTGACAGATCCAGCCGCCAGCTTCAAAGCCCTGTGACTCAGGCCCAAATTCCTTACCCATCCCCTAGGGACAAGTGCCCGGCACTGTGCCAAGCCAGACATAGTGAAGGGCAGGGGTCGGCCAGCCTGGGGTCTGGTTCTGTTGCTCACTAGCCACATAACCACAGGTCCATCATGGTTTAATCTTCTTGAGGGTCAGAAGCTACATCTGTCAAAGGCATCTAAAAAGAAAAATCCCACCTCACAGCCGCTGGGAGGCTTTGTGATGGAGCCAGTGAAAGGCTTGGCCCACTGCCTGGTACAAAGAGGGCCCTGTTGGCCAGCTTTCCATTCTCCCTTCCTCACCCTGGGCTGCAGCATGCACATGGGCATCATGGTATGGACACTGTCCTGGAAAGTATGTGTGTGTGTGTGTGTGTGTGTGTGTGTGTGTGTGAGAGAGAGAGAGAGAGAGAGAGAGAGAGAGAAAGAGAAGAGTATTGCCATCCTCACGCCACAAGCCAGTTGTCCACCAACTCAGACTGCACAGTCCCTCCAAGAGCTAGCAGCCTCCCTGGCTTGCTCCTCTCACCCACATCTGCTTTGGCTAATGCCACACCATACAGGAAGTGCATCAAGATCTGGGGGACTTCTGGGCTGAAGCTGCCTTCCTATAAAAACAGGCTTCAGCTGGAAGTCTGTGGCCAGGACCTGGCCTAGCAGCAGGGGTAAGGATCTTGCCAAGCCCAAGTGCCCACCCTGGCATCTGGACTGCTTGGCATCTGACCCTGAGCTCACTTTGCAGCCTCATCTCATCAATGCCGTTCTGGGTGCCGCAGGCTTTAACCCACCAGGCCACAGTGCTTGCCACCCCTGAAAATACTGCAGACTTTCTTGCATCCATGCCTCTGTGCAACCCTCTTCCATTCTCTACTTGATTTATTCTGCCCATTCTTCAAGGACCTTCATAAATGCTACCTCTCTCAGGAAGCCTTCCCAACTGCATCCAAGATGTGAGACTTAACCCTCGTCTGAATGCTCACATCACTCTCATTTATAGCTACCTCTGGCCAGGCCTTATCTTGCCTCTAAGACCAGCCACTGCTGGGGTTCAGATTCTGGCTTCAGGATGAGCTATGTTTGTACCTGAGGTCCATTTCTCACTACATGTGCTTTTCCTTCTTTAAGCGTCACGTCCCAGTTTCGTCTTCTGTAACATGGTATAACCATGGCAACAGGGCTGTGGTGAGGATTAAATGAGCAAGAGCTTAACTGGTGGTGGTCATTATTGGTATTGATTATACCTAACTACAGACCACAGAGTCACATTTAATCTTTATTGCAATCACCCTTTGAGGCATGTCAACAGCCCCATTTTGCAGATGGGATCTTATACTAGGAGATGTTGGTGGCTTGACCAGGTATTAAGTGGCGGAGTCGGGGTTAAAACTCAGGTCTGTCTGACCCCCAGGACTGGTGCCATTTCCACTCCCCCTGCCTGTCTTCCCCTGTGACCTCCCCCAGCCACCTACCCCACGGCCAGTGGCAGGCTCAGTAATTACATGTTGAACTGTTCATGGGGAAGACAGCAAAGTTGGCCTCCTGGTGTCCATTTTTCCTCAAGTGCTCCCAGCCCAGGCCCACCAGGTCTCCTTCAGCCCCAGGAGCTGCCCCTGGAGCCTAACTGGATAAGACACAGACAAAGGCTTCACGGGCTGGTAGTAGCTCAGCTCAGTGTTTCCCGTAGTATGTTCCAAGGACAACACTGGTGGTCTATGGAAACCTGTTGTCCAATGAGTTTGAGAAGCTGGGTTTCCAGCAGGGTTTCTGAGAGCCTTCAGTGGGCAGATGAGCTCTGGGGGTCTCCCAGAGGGCCCTCTCTGAGACCGGAAAGTGAAGATGATGTCAGTCTAGGGAGGCAGCTCTCAGGCTGGGAAAAGGGGATCATGGAGTTGCAGGTGTGGGTTCAGCTGCCCTCTGGGTGGCCATAGTCCAGCAGCTTCCCCCACCTGAGTGTCAGTGTCACCCTCCATGAAATGAAATGGAACGGCCAAGTGTGAGGTCAGGCTCTTCAGAGAGCCTTCTCCCCCAGGGAAGTTTGGTGCTCGGCCTGCAGAGGGTGCTCCGGAGCTTCAGTTTCCCAGGAGCCCTTCCCTGCCAGGACTCCTGCATCAGTGGAAGAGCTTGGCCATCTACTCTCCATCTCATCATTCCCCAAGCCTTGGCCTACTATGCACCTAGCCCTTTAAGAGTTAATCACAGCTACTGTTTACTGAGCTCTTACCAAGTGCCAGGCACCGAGCAAAACACTTGAGGTGTATCACACGGATCATCACAGCAGAAGGGCACTCATCATTATTTTCATTTTACAGATGAAGAACCTGAGGCTCAGAAACACGGAGTGACTTCCTTAAGGTCACACAGCCATTTGAGCCTAGGTCTACCTGCCTCATGGCCTGTGTCTTAACCTCTATCCTGGCATATATGAGTCCGCAAAGAATCCTCATGGGATGCAGCTTATTGTTATAATCCCCGTTTTTCAAATGGGGAAATGAAGGTAACATGTCCAAGGTCACCCATTTAGCAAGGGAGGAGCTGGGATTTGAACCCAGGGTCAGTCTGAACCCTTGGCCTGAGCTCTTGACCTCAAAGCCGGATTTTCCTGTGAGGATCAGAGAGTCTCAAAAGCAGGTTCTGGGGATGGATCTCAGGGCCTGAGTTTGAGGGTAGCAAACCTCAAACCTGACCTGGCCCCTGGGTTGTTGGCAGCAGGAACTCTGGGAGCTTGGGGGAGAGGAGTAGGCTATTTACGCAGAAAGCAGGGTGCTGAGGTGGTGAGGTGAGCAGTGACTCAGGGTGGGAGGCCCTGAGCCGGCGGGCAGGCAGTGGGGGCAGCTCAGGCCAGGCCAGGCTGCTGCTGGGGTTCCCTGGGAGGACGACGTTTGGATAAGGCAAGGGCTGAGTCACGACAGCGAGATGGGACAGGGAACTGGGATGGCCCGATGACCTCACACTTTCATTTGGGCCTGGCAAGGAGCTGCCGGCCGAGGCGGGCCTGGTGGGCCCAGCTGGGTGGACAGGCACACCCCTCCCAGGCCGCCGACAGCCAGGGGGTATCTGTGAGAGCAGAGGGTCTCCCTTCATGCTCCCTGAGGCCTAGTGTAGTTGGAACCCTGAAACACTGCCAGATCAGGGAGGCAGCTCACTCTAGCATCTATGCTGTGTGAACCGGGGCAAGCCATTTCAGCTCTCTGAGCTTCGGCTTCTGCTGGACACTTGGGTTCATGTGAGGATCCCATGAGCCAGGGGAGCAGGGGGGACAGGGCCATCACCAGCCCGGAGCCCACCAGAGAATGGAGAGGCTATGATTGGCCACGACTCTCCTGGCTGCAGCTCCACCTCCACACACCAGTGTCCCGGCTACTGGCTGTGTGGTCTTGGGTGAGGTCCTTCTCAGTTTCTGGGTCTCAGTTTTCCCACATGTCAAATGGAAATAATAGCCCCAGACCCTCAAGAGGAGGTGGAAGATGATATTGGAGAAGCTACCACACCTTCTTATGCCCGATACTGGGGAGGAGGAGAGCAGGACCCATTCCTCTGGGATCAGATATAGTGGGTGAGCCCCCCATCATGCTTGCCTGGAAGATCCCTTGACAGACTTGTGAAACCACCGCCTGCCCCCACCCAGCACTCCCCAAGGTTGGTACAGAGAGGGTGAGGGTTACCCGAGGCCACACAGCAGTCAGCTGAATGTATCTACCATTCAAGGGGAGGGGGCCTTTATCTCCCCAGATAAGAGGCCCTGAGTGGGCCTGGAAGGCCTCATGGCCACAGATTTGGGTGAAACCCAGGGGGTGGGGAGGGGAAAGGCAGAGCTGGGCTGGCTCAGGCTGACCAGAAAGCAATCACTTTTCCTCGTGCCTCTTTGGCCTGAGTCAGCCAGGGGCAGTGGCTGCTTCTGAGTTCATGGCCTGCCCACCTGCCTGCTACCCAGCCTGGGACCCCAGGCCTCAGACACAAGGGAGGTCTGTGATAATGACCTGGTGATCATGACGGCTGTGTGGGGAGCTGGGCTCACACGCCAAGCACTCTCCCTGCCTTCGTTCATTTGATCCTCTAAACAGCCCTGAGAAGCAGGCAGGGTGGGGCCTGGGAGTGAGGTTCAGAGAGGTTGTATCAGGTGCCCAGGTCACACAGCCAGGGAGAGGAAGAGACCATGTGCTGAACCCTCTCTGTGTCAGGCTTGGGTCTGGGTCTGTGGGTGTCTGGCCCAGCTGGGGTTTGGGAGAGGGGCCCAAAGGCATCAGCACTTACCTGGACAGGGAGCTGGGAATGTGGAGGGCCTGGGAGTGAAGGCGCTAAGCCTAGGGACAGTGTGTGCTCCGTGCCTGGCTCCGTGCTGGCCTGAAGCACAGGATAGAGAAGGAACGGCAGGTCCAGAGGAGCGAGCACCCGCCTCTGCCTGGAGGGTCAGGAGGACTTCCCAGCAGAGAAGACATTTGAGCATTGAAGGCCCAAAAAGCATTCCAGGCAGAGGGAACGGCCGAGGTAAAGGCCAGTAGGCCTGGAGGGGCATGGAGTACCCTGGAAGCTAAAGGGGACGGCTGGTGGGAGTCAGTGCGGAGAAAGGAAGTTGGAGGTCAGACCACAAGGGCCTTGAATGCCATGCCTAGAAGCTGACCTTTTCCTGAAGTCAGAGGAGAGTCAGCAGGAAAAGGTGGGGTGGGGGCAGGGGCCTCGAATGCTGTGGATGGCCCAGGCCAGGGTGGGACTCAAACCAGTCCTGGCTGGGGATGGAAGGAAGCTCTCAGGAGAGCCCCAGGCAGGTGACGTCACAACCTGGGGAAGAGCTGCCCCGTCTGTCCCAGCAGACTACCTCATTCCTGCAAACCCAAGGCAGGCGCCTGACCCGACACCCCACAGCTCCAAAGAGCTTCAGATTCTCCAAAACCAGGTTGATGGGGAAAGAGGCCAGGCCTGGTGCAGGGATCCTGGGCACGGGCCCTCCTACTGCCTCATTGGGCCCTTGGGGTACAGGCAGCTCAGTGCTCCCCAGGCCCCTGCTGCCCTAAGGAGGCACATCCCAGCATAGGCCGGCCTGGCTGGGAGTCCTGGACTTAGCCTGGCCCCTCTCTGGACTTTACTGTTGTCCTTGGATGGCTCCAAGCAGTTGAGGACAAAGGTCTGTTGAACCTAATCTTCCTTTTTACTCTCTTCACTTGTAATTTCCCCAACAAGCCCAGGAAGGCACTATTCTGCTGGCAGCCACATAAAGGGTAGGCTTAAAGAGGTGAATGGACAGACAAATGGCGCTTCGGGGGGTGCTACTGATCTGGTCTCAACCACCAAGGGGAAGGGGGGTGCAGAGGGCACCCCTGCACGCCAGACACTGCGCTGTGCACTTTGCCATGTAGGCGATTCCCATAGATCCTGGAACCTCAGAACTTGGATTCCAATCCTAGTTCTATCACTTATTTACACAACCTTAAGAAAGTCAGTGTGCGTGCCTCAGCTTCCCTGTCTGTAACCTCTCCGTGCCTCAGTTTCCATAACTGTAAAATGCGGATAATAATAGTACCTTCCTCACAGGTTTGGTGCAAGAATTAGATGAGATAATACACGCTGAGTGGTGCCTGGCACATGGGGAGCTCTGAATCTCAGCTATCTTAATGCCTGCGGCAGCCGGGTCACCCCCATTCGGCTTTCAGGGAAACAGAGACAGCAGTGCCTTCCGGCAGTGATTCAGTGCCCCGGCCCGCCTGCCCACGTGCGCCCCGCTCATCTCCCCCCACCCCCGCACCCCCCACCGTGGGCCCGCTGCCTGACCCTCCCCACCCATCGCGGGGCCGGCCGGGGGCCACTCTCTCTCTTTCCCTCACGCCTGTTTTGGGAAGCCTTGGGGCGGGGGGCGAGCGTGGAGCCGGGGAGCGGGCGGCGAACCCGCGCTCGGCCCGCCCTCACCTCGCAACCAATTTTGGGCAAAGCCGCTGCGGCGGCGGCGGCGCGCTACGTGACGGCTGTGAGTCAGGGCACAGGAATGCGCAGGACGCTTTGTTCCTCGCTTGGCGAACGAACGTGCTGGGGCCGGGGCGCGGCGGGGCCTGACATCACCGCGCGGGCAGCGCGGCCACGTGCGCCCCCCGCAGCAGCAGCCTGCACTCAGGACCTCAGCTCCCGCTTCGGGGGACAGAGCCCCCTGGAGGGCCCTGCTGGCCCAGCCGAAACTCCCAGAGTCCTTAGGGGAGCGGACCCTTCCCCAAGCCCCCTGCGGGGACCACAGGGGAATAACAGCTGGAAGACGGGCCGCCTAGGGGAAGGAAGGCAGCTCCGGGAAGGGCGGGGGTGGGGGGCAACTGAGACCTCACCTGGCCTTGCCCCCGGAGCCTCTTTGGGGCTGGTGACCCCTCTCCACACGAAGGCTGGTATGGGAGAGGGAAGCAGGGCCCTGTCTTCAGCCTGCCCCAGGCCACTCCCTCCCTGGCGTGGGTCTGATGGCCTACAAGTGGGGTGACTCCATCTTGCTCTTCCCCAGAGTTTTTGTGGGTAACAATGTCTCAAGCTTAGAAGTGCTTTGGGAAAGAGGGCCATGGTCTTGAGAAGTCTTTGGAAACTACAGAGGGCAACACTGTGACGTTTTATGAGCCAGACTATGTCTGGATATTTCTAAATATGATGCCATCTAATGCTCAGAACAACCCACTGTGGTGGGCATTTCTACAGATTAGCTCTGAGAGGTGAAGTCACCTGCCCCCGGTCCACAGCTAGCCCTGGCAGAGAGGGCAGGGACCTGGGGCAGTTTGACTGGGCCCTCCTTCTTCCAGAAGGCTGCAGGACCCCCCTCCTGGCTAGAGTACCAGGCTCAGGCACCCAGGCCGCTGCATGTTGCTGACGTGGCCAGCCCTGGCGAGTGTGAAGTGCTGAGACTCCACTTCGGGCTCTTCTGAGGAACAGCGGCTGGCTGGAGTCAGAATCTCTCCTGCTCTTTGTGGCCTTGGGCATGTCATTTGCCACTTGGTTCTTCCTGTGACTGTACCTTCTTCACATGGGGGATCCCAATTTTGTTTCCCCACCCCTTGGGGGCAGAAACCAAGTGGCCAAGGCTGTCAGGAGGAGCTGGAGGGGGCAGGCAGGGCAGCCAGCGGGCCTGCTGGGAGAGGCCTCCGTGCACTCCCTCCCTTCCCCCTGCCTTCATCCGTAAGCTCCCCGACACCTGGGCAGAGGGCCCCATGGTCCCACCCAGCAAGCAGACAGGACTGGAGCCTGGGGCTTCCAGTGGGCCTAGAGGCTTTTGACAGGAGGCCACCTGTGTCAGCCCTGGCTTCAGGGACTCTGCAATTGGGCAGGTCCCCACAGGGGCCCTTGCCAGGTTGGCCTCTTGCTCAGTCTATTCTGAAACTCTCTGGTTTCTGTCCTTCTTAGGCATAGGCTCCACAGGGGGAGATGGGTGATGATCTCCTCCCCATGCCAAGGGTGACTGACATTGCAGAGGTCTTGTTCCCACCTTAGGGCCCACCCTCTCTTGGTACCCCGATGTGGTCCCCACCCAGCCTCAGCTGGCAGAAGAGGCCTGAGCTTCCTGCTGGCTCTGAGGCAGGCCCCCTCCCTGTGGGGTGGTTTTACTGATAGGTAGCATAGTTGAAGCCTGGGGAAGGTTGATGCTGCAGGCCCCACCCCCGCCTCCCCAAAGGCCTCTTTCCCACCTGTGGCCAGAGACCCCTGCATTTGGGACAGTGCCTTTCATCCTACCATCAGCACTTAGGCCTCAGTTGCAAGCCTCTCCATCAGCGTGTAAAATGTACACGGAGGCAGGAGACCATATAGCACAGAGTAGGCCACGCCACCTCCCTGCGCCTCAGGGTCCTCATCTGCCACTGGGTTGCAGGCTCCATTTGGTGTGCATCAGAGAGTCAGGGAGTTAGTGGGTGCAAACACCTTAGCACCCAGAGGCTGTCAGGCCAGCATGAGCCTAGCGCCTGCAGAAGAGTTCGCTGACTTCCACATCAACTCTGTCATCTCCCTCCCCTTGACTTGAGTCAGTGACAACATTCCATCTCCTGTCAAGCTCCATGGTCACAGATTCTTCTGGTTCCCCAGGGAGAAGGACCACCCTGTCTGGCCCCTCGGAGCTCAGACCAGTTCTCTGCAGCCTAGAAAGAGACAGGGCCCCACCCCGGCCCACACAGCAAGGCTGGGCAGGAAGAGCCTCCTCTCTGCCTCAAATGGGAGCCAGTGGTCTCTGAGCACTGCTGGAGGCTCCAAGGCCACAGGGTAACAGGAGAGACTGGAGCAAACAAGTGTCTGCACGTGCCCCTCCTCTCTGCACAATTCCTGGCACCCAAAGGCCCCACCTCAGCCTGGCACGCCTGCCCGGATTCCTACCCGTGTGGTTTCCCCTCGGCCTCTCCCTCACGTCCGCTGGCAGCGCATCCCCAGCTGTCTGCATTCCTCCACCTTGAAGACCTTGGGGCCAGGCCTGGCTGGGACACCCCTGAGTGTGGGAGTGTGCACGCTGGCGAGGATGTGCAGGGACACACCTGCGGGCACCTGCCCTCTGTGCCCAGGCATGGGTGTGCATACGTGTGCATGGCTGTGCCCCTGACAGTCAGTGAGGTCATGGTGTATGTGTGTGTTTGCATGGACAGGGATGCACTCAGGAGCTCTGGACACCCGTGTGGACAGGCATGAGTGCATGGAGGCAGGGAGGGGGGCTACTGCATAGGAGGGAACCTGTGGATCCCCGTGGGCAGGGACCTCTGCTCGTGCATTGGTGGGGCTGTGCATGTCTGTGTGAGGTCGTGTGCCCAGGTGGCTCATGGTCTGCATCATGGGAGCACTCTCAGGCTGAGCTCACGGCCACTGTGAAGCTGGAGGAGGTGGGAGAAGGGGGTCAGGATGAGCTCAAGTATGGCAAGCCTGTTTGCTGGGCTGAGCTGGACGCTGCCCACATAATCCCCTATTTAACCCTCCTACCAGTCCCAGGAGGGAGCAAGCAGGGAGAAATGTTCTCTTCATTCGAGGCACAGAGCAGGCCAGTCACTTGCCTGAGGTTGCACAGCCTGTGAGTGGCAGAGCTGGGTCCAAATCCTTGTCTGCCTGACTCTGGTGGGCAGGGCAGGGAGGTGGGGGAGCTGTTGCAAGGTGGCATTTCAGGGCCAGGTGTTCCCCTGCAAGGGCTCTTGTATCCCGGCCACCACCTGCTTCAGCTGAATAATAATAAACATGCAGGTAGCATTTCCTCGGGGCCAGGCCCTGCTGCAAGTGCTTTGCTTGCATGTAGGACCTCATCTAATCCTCACTAACACCAGAGGAGGCAGAGGCTATTAGTCTCATTTTAGAGCTGAGGAAACGGGTGCACAGATAGGTTGAATAACTTGCCCAAAGTTCCCCAGCTGACAGATGGCCAAGCTGGGACATGAGCCCATGCAGTCTGGCTCCAGGGTCCATAAGTCCAACCTTCCACAAGGTGCTCCAGCCAGCATCTCCGCGAGCATGATACCTGGCCCCACCCCCTTTCTGCTGGGTGGTCCCCAACTCCATCCTACATGCAGGCACAAGGAAGTTGAGGGCTCACCAGCCCCCTGCCTCACCTGTGGGGAAACTGAGTCTGGACTGGCCGAGTGCATGGGCCTGAAAAAGTTGACTCCTGACATCCAGCCCAGCTCTGGCTTTGCTGGCTGCTAGCTTGCTGTGCGACTTCAGGCAAACACCCTGCCCTCGCCGGGCCGCAGTTTCTGTCCCGCCCCCAGAGCCAGCAGCTAGGAAGGGCTGTCCTGAGGTTTCCAGGCGCGGAGTCCTGGGAGGAGGTGGGGCAGCTTGGCAACGGGCACTGCGTGGGCAGGCGGGTGAAGGTGAGGCTGGGCCAGGGCTGAAGCCAAGGCTCGGGAGCCGGTTTTCCCAGGCTGTGTCTGAGTAATCCTGTGTCTATATTTATCTCCTTTCTTGGGTGAGCAAACAGAGTCCCATGCCAGCCGGGCCCGTCACCCCCCGTGCCGGCACGTTTCTCTCACCTGCCAGGTGGCCCTGGAGAGCACCGCAGTCTTGGCCCCAATTTCACTTGGCCCATGTAGGACAGACAAGGATGCTCTAACCCAGTGCCTCTGTGACTAATCTAATTGCTGGTGGTGGCTAGGGAATCTCCAAACCTGGTAGCTGTGCACATGGACCCCATGGCAGTAGCCTGGGGAACGGTGGGGCTTTGGGAAGCCTGGGAAAGACCTATTGTGCTCAGGAACAAAGGGTCCTCTTAGTGTGGACACCTGCTTCTACCTCCCCAGGCCCAGACCCCAGCACTGACACTGGGCACACACAAGGTCCACAAGGGGATATATATGTACCAGGCTCTCACATGCATGCACCCACTTACGGGGACCCCTAATTCTGAAAGGTGCATGCAGCCCTAGATTCAGGATGTATTAGATAGGTCACAATTCAGACCCAGGGGAGATCCCAGATACTAACTTTGCTGAGACCCTCCCCAGGGGTGGAGTGGGCAGGGCAGGTGGCCAGTCAGGCCAAAGGGATGCTGGGCACAGAAGGGCCTTGTCAAGAGATGACTTGGCCTGGAGCAGGCATGGGCTCCATGGGTGCTGCCCCCAGCCTGGGTCCCCGCTGCTGGCTGGGCACCTGCCCCAACTCTGGCCTCTGCCCTGGCTATGCCACCTCCCTGACCTTGGAGAGCCCCGGGCCTGGTGCACGTGCGCTGCAGCCCTGCCTGCTCCCAGGCTGGATTAGGCAGAGTCCGAGGACGTGCTGGGCGGGCAGGCTCAGGGACGGGTTGGGTGCTGGCGCTGGGGCTGCTGCCTTATGCTGGCTTGGGACTGGGCCACAGCAAAGCCTTGTATGGCTCTGCCAGGGTAGCTTGGCCGGCGGCACCCATTGGCTGGGCTGGCACTCCCAGCCAGTGCTGCCCGGGGCCCCAAGCCACGGTAACCAGAGACGCCTGGAGCTGGTGGATTAGCATGCCCGCCTGCCCGCCTGCCAGCCCACCACCAGAGCTGCTCTTTTCCTTTCCTAAAAAGGCAGAGTAGGTGGTGGGGGAGGAGAGACGGACAGTTGAACTCTGGCCTCGGGTAGATGGGAGGTGGGTGGGGTGGTGCAGGGGGCTCTGCTGCATGTTTGGAAATCCTAGCCCTGGCCTCATGCCAAGCTTTTCCTGGTCCATTGGTTTTCTTCCCTGTCAGAGGGGGTGGTTGGCAGCTGGATCTTCCTAAGGTGCCTGAGGTCTGGGTGGGATTGGGGGGTGTCTCTGCTGGAGACCCCAGCCCTGGCTCAGGTTCCAGGGCTGCTCAGTAGCAAAGAGGCCCAGATTCTCCTTCCATTGGAAGCTAATCATTTCCCAAATGTGGGGACCTGGTTTCACATCTCGGCCATGCCACTTACCACTTTGTGACCTTGGGGAAATGTGATCAGCTCTCTCAGCCCCAGTTTTCTTCCTCTGTAAAAGGAGAGATGAGGTGGTAAGTCCCCTCCTCCCAGGGTCTCATGAGCGAACGCCCATGGCAAGCACCCCTCAGCGTGTCCCAGTTTGCACCCCCTCAGCTGCCCTCTGTCTTCTCCCCAACTCTTCCTTCTTCCCACTTTTCTCCTCCTTCCCATGCTCCTCTCTGCTGGTGCCCATTCCAGGCTTGGCCTTCTGAGGCCATCCTGCCTGCAGTGGCCTGTCTTTGGGAATCTTCAGGGCAGAGTGTGGTCTCCAGGTTCTGAGCCCAGAGTAGGCCCAGGCTTAGGGGTGAGGGTGGGACCCCGCCTCCTGCAGATGCAGATAAACCCTGGATTGGGACCCAGAGGCCTGTGGATTGGGACCCAGGCAAAGCTTGGCTGACGCCTCAGCAGTGACAGGCACGAGCCAAAGCCCTCCTGCAGCTCTGGGTCAGGTGTAACTGGGGTCAGTGCCTCTGCCACTTGCTCAGGGTGTGATCTTGGGCTCTACCCGTCATCTGTAAAATGGGGATATGCACCCCGTCTCTTCCCACTCCGAAAGGGAAAGTGCTTCATGAACTCCAGAGAGCAGCCTGAGGGGGCCTTTGGGCCAGTGAGGGCGTGAATGACTGGTGGACCTTGGGCCCTGTATTAGTCAGAGTTCCCTGGGGAAACAGAACTGACAGGAGATATCTGTAAAGATTATGCAATTTTATATAATTGTCTCACGTGACCGTGGGGGTGCGCAAGTCCAAATTCCATAGGGCAGTCTGCAGGCCAGGGACTCTGATGAAGGTTTCCGATGACTTCTTCAGAGAGGCTGGCTGGCTGAAGCAGAGATGGAAATTCTCTCTTCTGACCACTGAAATCATCACGTCCCCTTTTAAGGCCCTCAGCTGATTGGATGAGACATCTCTCATTGCTGAAGGCAATCTCTTCAGCTGATTATAGATGTAATCAGCCATAGATGCAACCAACTCACTGATGATTTAAGTCCACGAAATGCCCCTGCAGTACAATTAGGCCAGTGCTTGATTGACCAAACAACTGGGCACCATTACCTGGCCCAGCTGACACATGAGCCAAACCATCACAGGCCCTGTGGCTGGAGGTAGGAGGGCTGCCCCTTCCAAGAAGTCACGGGCACTTTGCATGCTCTCAACTAGTGGCATCCCAGCTCTGGTGTCTGCTGGTCTGTCTTGGCGCCGGCAGCCTCCGGCACAGGGACCCAAGGTGGCTACCAGATGGCACTGCCGAGAAGCCGGGCGGCTGCTGGAGAGAAGCCCAGCCTGGGCCTGCCCTGCCCCACCTGGTCCTTGGGGAAGAAGCTCAGCAGTCCCAGAGCCAGGGGAAGGGAGGAACTCAGGGGTTCCCTGCAGGGCTGCTGTGAAGTCAGGTGAGTGCTCTAGTCTGCCTCGAACCAGTGGTGCGCCTTGGGCTGGTGAGGATCCCCCCGGAGCCTCTGTTTTCTCCTCTGAAAATGGGGAGTGACGTTCCTCTCTTTGGGCTATTGCAAGGACTTTAGATAGGGTTTGTGAGAAGCTGGACCCAGGGCCTGGCACAACTGTGTCCTTCTTCTCCTGGGACTGCTCGGGGCTCTGGGCAGTGCCCTTTATCCCCGGGCCAGACTGAAACCTGGGCTCTCTCTGAGGACTTGCTCCCCAGGCAGCTCTGCTAGTGGCTCCGTGTTGTTCTGTACCCCATGATTCTAATGCCAGATGCCATTTTGCTCTCCAGGGCTTCTTCCAGATCATTCTTTTTTTCACCTCCATTAGAAATCCAGCGCCTTTGAGGCCCATGCTATCTGGCCCTGTACCTCTCCCCTTCCTCATTGCAGACAGCTGTGCCTTTCCTGGGCACTTCCAATTCTGAGAAGTCCTGGCCTTGGCTGGTTGTCTTTAGGGCTGTTTATAAATACTCCTGTTCTCTTCCATTAGGCAACGCCATGTGACTTGCTTTGGGCAATGAAATCTGCGTAAAAGGGATGTTTGTTGTTTCTGGGTAGAAGCATTTCAATGCCAGTGCACCACAGTACTTTCCTTTTCTTTGCCTCTGTGGTCACAGGAGCATGGGGATGGGGCCTTTATCAGCCTGGGTCCCTAAGCTATGAGGATGAGTACATTCCCTCATGACCCACATTGGACACATAGCAAGGGCAAGAGATGTACCTTTGCTGCATTTAGCCCATGAGCTTCTGGGGTTGTTTGTTTCTGCAGCATATCAGAACCTACCCTGACTGATCTGCCTTGGCTTACAGCCCAGGCTTCTACCCATGCCCTGCAGTTATCAGGTGTGCCTCCCTGGCCACTTCCCACCCACTCAGCACAGTCAGTCTCCTCACCCTGCAGCTTCCTCCTCCTGCAGGCGATCTCATTCTGTTTGTCCGACCAGAGTGCCCTCAACCACCTGCCACCAGGCAAGCACACTGGCTTCACCGGTGCCTCTCCCCATCCCCTTCTCTTGGGTCACAGTGGGAGTGGGGGCTGCATCTCCTCTTGACCCAGCCAGGCTTGATTCTCACATCTCTCCTTCCTTCTCTGGGCTCTTTCCTCTCCACCACCACCTCACTCTCCCTCCTGGCTCCTGCTCACCAGCCCCTCAAACACCCTCAACTCTTTCTTTCCTGGACCCTATGCCCCTCGCCATCTACGTCCCTGGCTTTCCCTGCCCTCCACTGGCCAGGACCTTAGGAAGGTGTCCATGTCTGGCAAGCCCAGTCCCCGGCCCCCACACCCTGCCTGCCTCCTCCCTTCTCAGCCACCACCATCTGCCTGTGCCGCTATTCAGCAGCAGCAGTATCTACGGTGGGCCAGGCACGGTGCTACGCCAGCTTCTCCCAAAGCCAGCAATGCTCACTTGCGTGCGGCACCCAGGAGACCCTCTCAGGTTCCTACCGCTCAACTTTGGGCAGCGTTTTACCCTGAAGGCCCCTTGTGAATGGCCATCGCCCTCTTTGTCTGCTCCTCCTCCCAGCCCTTAGGAGTTTTCCAGGAATGAGCTCCTGGATGACTCAGACTCACTCGGGACTAGAGCTTTTGTTCTCTTCCGCCCCAGAAGCAATTATGGCCACTGTGATTGAGTAATTAATTACATCATAATTTACTAAATGACGGTCTCTCCTGTTAGAATGTAAGCGCTTCAAAGGCGAGACTCTGTCTCTTGCTCACTGCTGTATCTCCACAACTGGCCCATCACGGGTGCTTAGTAAATCATTGTTGAATACAAAAGGCGGGGGCCCTTTCGTATAAAAAAGGTCTGTCTTTTTCACCCTGGTAGCCCCAGCACCCTGTGCCAGGCTTGCTCATCACTCAAACTCAGATGCTCCAGGCTCCCTTAGCCACCCTGTCCATACCACCTCATTTAATCCTCACAACGGCCCTTACAGATCTACAGGGGTTCTGGATTAGGAAATTGAGGCACAGAGAGGTTGGGTAACTTGCCTGAGGTCACACCACCAGCAAGTGGCTCTGCCGGGATCTGAACCCAGGTCTCACCCACAAAACCCATGGCGATGGAGCTGGTGCTTCCTTGCCAGGCCCAAAAGGAGGGGCCACAGCGAGTCCCAGGCTGTGTGACTGTGGCCTGGTCACATCCCCTCTCTGGGTCTGACTGCTTCCTAGTAAAACAATGACTGGGGATGCCAGGAGTCCCTCCAGCTCTGACATTTCTGCAACCCTCAAGAAAAACCATCAGCCAGGCAAGCAGGACTATGTTGGGATTTTAAAATTTATTCCAACATGCTGTTTTTTTTAAAAAATATCCTCAGGCTGAACACTCAGCCAGAGCTGTAATAAAGGCAATTATTATACTTGTAAAAACATCTCATTCACAGTACAGATGTAATTTACAACAAAGGTCACACACATCAATACTGAGCGTTTTTTTCCTTTTGTACGTCATACTCTGTGCTTTAGACCTGCATGGATTTTTGTTGGTTTTTTTTTTTCTTTCTTTCTTTTTTTTTTTTTGCACTGATATATACCATACCAACATTGCAAGATGCAAATGTAGAAACTGGAGTTTAAATAAAATTACAGGCAAAACTACCCCATCCCAGTGTGGTTGCTGTACATATCTACAGTACAATTTTTGGAATGTATTGCCGTTTAAGAACATAGAAACTTTCTACAGACAATTTCACAACAGAATACATACACCTTTTAGAAAAAAAAAGGCAAATATTTATCTTACAGAGAATGCGTATCTTACATTTGCCTACACGTTCCTTTATTTCTTTTTCTTTTTTTTTACACTAGGTTTAGTAAAGTGATCGTAAGTGCCGAAGCGGTTTTCTAATGGAAAGCAGACTGGGTTCACAACACAGAAGCAGAATTTGTGGAACAGGTCTTCGGAAACTTCCTCCTCCCTGCTCGATACTGCAGAGCAGTCTCCAAGGATGGCCGCTCAGTCAGGACTTTTGCTTTGAGAAGGATTTGCCTGGAGAAAGGACTAGAGAGAAATCCAGCTCAGATATATTGCTTGTTCCTCTTCAAGAAGAACTGGGTGCATGTGGAGTAGGGGCTAGAGGAATCTGGAAGCTAATTCTTTCAGAGTTTCGACAGAGGGAGGCAGAGGGACTTGGGTCAGGAGGTTGGAGATTATGGAGACAGGGCAGCTGGCTACCGTCAGTTCCTGGAGGGACCCAGTGGCTGGGCCCAGAGGGTAAGCTGTGGGGTGGGTGGGCAGGAGGGGGCAGCCTGGGGAAGGGTGCCCTTGGCAGAGAGGAGCAGGCTAAGAACCTGGATGACCCCAGGTTTCTCAGAGGCGAAGGTCATCCTGGAGGGCAGGCCTGGAGGGCCGAAGGCTGGAATCCCCAACAGAAGGCAAGGTTTGACAACCTCAGCAAGTTGGTTCCTCCCCCACTGCTGACACCCGAGGACCAGGGCTGGTCTTTAGCAAGGAATGGCCATTCTGCATCCCTGCATGTTTTCAACAGAGCACGCAACAGGCGCCCAAGCCACCAAGTTAGCACTGCTGTCTCCAGTGCCTCCCTTGGCAGGAACAGTGGTGTCACAGGCAAATTAGAAATGTGAAAGTGGTTGGGGCAAGAGCCTTTTTCCAAATTACTAAGATGTGAGCCTGGGTTGGGGGCTCTGTGCTCAGGGGTGTGAGAAAAGTCTGGCAGAGGGGGTTAGGGCTGTGCCCAGCAACACACGTCCAGGCTTGTGACATTGATTCCATCCCTCTAGGCACCGGCGTGGGGCAGCAGCCCGTGGGCCAGATTCTGTCCACATTGTCCATGACCAGGCTCCCAGGACAGGATGGCTTTGGTGGGTGGGCTGTTTGAGTACAAGGGATGGATGACCAGGAGAGCTGGGGTGCCGGGCAGGAGGGAGGGGCCTGGCTCCCCCAGGGTCAGGGGCTAGCCCTGCAGAGCCCCTCGCCTGATGGTCTGGGACCGGAAGGATCTACCCAGGCAGGTTTCACACCCGGCCTACAGCAAGGCCCTTGCCTGGTCCCCAGCTCTCAGCCCCTAAAGCCTCCAGTGCTTGGGCAGCCTCACGAGTTAGGGCGGAAAGGCAGATGGCGAGGAAAGCCCGTGCCTGGGCCCCCTGCCAGGCCCAACAGGGCTACAACAGGGTCCAGGCCTAGGTGGCTGGCCTTCTCCCAGCGTGGGCAGGAGCCCCGGGCTGAGTCAAGCAGTCCGGAGCATGGTGGTCCCCCAGCTTTCTGGCCCCAGGGAGGCCCTTCCCCATCACCCCCTTCTTGTCTTAGCTCTGAGCCAGGCCCAAGAAGAATGGACAAGGTGGTCTGGCTGGAAGTTGGACCTGTGGCTGGTCTGTGTGAAGGGGCCAAGTAGGGAAAGGGCCTAAGTGAGGAGGAAATGATGGCCAAGCCCAGAGGGCTCGCAGTTACCATGCCCCACCTCAAGGACTCAAACACAACGCCCGGCCCGAGGGCCAAGAGCTGGGGAGGGAGGACTCTGCTTTGTAAGGCGGAGTCAACCCCCAGCCGTGAGGGACTGTGGTGGTCCCTGAGTCCTCCCTTGTAGAAATGAAAGAAAGCCATTTCTGGAAGGCTGGGGAAAAAAACCCTACCTCTTCCAGGGTAGAGCAAACATGAAGTTCAAATTCCATATTTCAACCTGGGATTTAAATTTTTGGTCGTATTATTCCTCTTACAAAGCAGCTCTCTTTTGCCCCAGGAGATGCAGTGCAGCTGCTTGAAGCTGGAGATGGGGAGGAGGAAGTAGGCACTGGCTTGTATTGATCCCTTTGGAGAAGAATTTAAATAACTTAGGACAATTCAAAAATACTGTAGGCCAAGAGAATCTGAGGAGAGTGGGGCAATTATCAAGCACCATCCTCGCTTTCTAGATTCTTTATAGTTTTTTCTTAAAAGGTTATGCCAGCTAACAGGCCTGGACAGTTCCCACCATCACTGTATTTCCCCCAGGCTGGTGGAGACTTGACATCATGGGGTGGGGTGAGGTTGGGGGAGTGGGCAGCCCTGCTGCAAAGGGGTCCAGAGATGTGTCCCTGCAGAACTCCAGGGCCCAAGCACTGGAAAAGCCCAACCATGAGGAAATCGGGGCCCCTGCACCCCAGGGCCCAAATGTGAACCAAAACCCAAACGCCAGCCTCAGGAGCTGTAAGGCTGCCTTCTTCCTTGACCCCTGGAGCCTGGGCCCCACCACACCATCCCAGGAGACTCAAGAACAGAGAAGGCAGACAGGGGGCAGGACCAGAAGGGCAAGGCCTAGGCCAAGTGCTCAGGAGCCAGGCGGTGGATGGTCAGGGCTCCTTTCCCAGCCCAGCGGGTAGGGGTGGGGGGTGCAGACGGGAGGTGCTGGGGGTGCCCATGGGTCAACTCTCAGGATAGGCCCAGGACCCAGATCCCTCTGGTGGTCCTGGGGGAACCAGCTCCTACTTTCTCCCTGCCCCTATTTTTTTGTTATTCAATCCTGGGGGACAAATGATGAAAAGGTGAGTTGTGGGCCTCTTGGCCTGTGTTTGTGTCCCTCTGCCATGGGCCACTAGCTGGGGTGGGGTAAAGTGGCAATAAATAGGAACCATAACCATCTGTACATAGGAGTGTTTGTGTTATATTTAATTATATAATTTTAAGTTTTTTCCTCAGTGCATCCCCTCTCCCTTGCCAGGCCTTGGGGTGGAGGGTGGCTGCTGACCGCAGTGGCAGAGGGTGAGGCTCCACCTAAACCCCTTCCCCAAAAAGCACAAAATATTCACAGCCTCAAACTCCTCAGGGGCTATTTTTCATGTGTGTATGTGTGTGTGTTTTGTTTCTTTTCAAGCAATGAAAGGTATAGAAAAGGCACAGGTAACTGCATACATGGAAAGATAATAACAGACGGGGTCTGAGTGGAAGCTGCTTGGACAGATGGACAGATGGGAAAGGGAGCCCGTGAGAGCAAGATGATTCGAGGAAGTTGGCTGGAAATGTCTGTTGCGAACACCAGGAGCCAGAAGCTGAAGCAGTAGGAGAAAGGCTAAGTGCTTGGGGTGCCCCTGTCCTCGGGCTGGTTTGGAGGTGCCCCGGACTCCGTACTTCCTGAGGGCTTGGGGGAGCCCTGGCTGGTTCTGGGTTCCCCAGAAAGGTTCCTCCTCCGGGCCGGGAAGCGAGCGGAGGCCTCGGCCAGGCAGCCTGCGGAGCTGCTGCGGTCCAGCGGTGGGGCAGGGGAGGCCTTGGGGCTGGCCAAAGTGTGCGGTGACTCCAAGTGGGGGCTCCAGGGCTGCTCTGCCCGGCGGCCCTGGGGGGGCCGGGGCAAGGCCTCAGGCGGGGTGCAGGGGCTGTCTGTGGGTGCTGGCTCTGGGGGCGCCTTGGCCCCATGGGGCTCCCAGTCGGGAGGTCGCCCCAGGCTCCCGCTCGTCCTCTCCCTCTCCTGGGGGGAGTCCCTGCCTGCCAGCTCCGAGGAGAGTGTGAACTTGGAGACCTTGGCCACAGGGGACACGGAGGCTGACGAGCTCTCGGTGGGACTCCAGCGGCCCCTCTCCTGGGCCTCCCGGGCCCCTGTCAGGTCGCTGCCGCCACCTGAGAAGCCGCTGACCCAGGCTCTGGTGGGCCCCGACAGCAGGGTGGGGTGGGCCCCCGGCCGGGCCTGCACCATCTGGATCCCACCGATGGGAATCAGGGGGCAGGGGGCACGGGTCAAGTGCTGGGAGTGCAGAGGGAGGTGGCTGAAGAGGTTCTCCTCTGTCCGGGCCGGGCCGTGGAAGTCATGGGGGGCGAAGAAGGGCCGGGAGGAGAGAGGATGAGCAGGGCCGGGTGAGCAGGAGGGGCTTCGGGACTCGGCCTTCTGCTGGGGTCAGAAAACAGGATAAGGAAGGCGAGAGTTACACGCTGAGCGCACGGAGAGGCCGAGGCCTGCTGAGGGGTGGGGACCTGCCCGAGATCCCAGAGCAAGGCCCGGCAGCGCAGGGGCTGCACCCGCTTCCTAGCTCCCTGCCCAGGGTGCCGCCTGTGCCTGGCTGCCCTGACTGGAATGGGCCACCAGTAGCACATGCAAGCCACACGACTATCTTGGGGGTACTCTGGCGAAGTGATGCCCTGACGCCACCCGTGAGCCCGGTCCTCCATCTCGGTTCTCTGCCTCTCTGCTCCCTACTTTCTGGACGTCGAGTTCCCACTCGAGGTTCTTGACCTTCTCCCCCACCCTCAAGAATTTTAATGTTACCCTAAAACTAAAAGGTCCTTGAGGGCTGCAGTCTGAGTGACGGTGGTGATGCCGCTGGTGGTGACGATGGAGTTGGGTCCTGACACTATAGTGACAGAAGGGGTGCTGGAAGGAACAGGTAGGCTGGGGGTGGAGCACTGGCCACAGGGAGGGAGACCGCGCCAACGACAGCTGCCGGGGAGGGCCACAATGGCACAGGGGTGTGGTGATGGTAGGGGTGGCAGTGGCAGTGGTGTGTCCGAGGGTGCTGTGAGCCCAGGGCAGAGGTGGTGGTGGCTTTGGTTAAGCTCTGCCATCTGACCTCTGCTCAGAGAAGAGCCAGGGCTGGGGTGGGGAGGGCATGTGCACAAGTATTTGCACCCACATCCAAGGCCACACTGCTGGGAAGTGGCAGAACCCGGGCAGCCTGGCTTCAGAACCCGTGCCCTGCTGCTCCTGTGGCTAAAATGAAATACATGGTTTGAGGCACCCAGCACGGAGCCTGGGTAAATGTTTGCTGAATTACCATCAACTACGGAGCGGTACCAGCTACTGAGCACCAGGTGCCATCACCCCACCCACGGGGAGAACCGGCCCAGCCACCACAGGGACAGCCACTCACCCACGGGGAGGTGCAGGTCTCGGGGCTTCTGCCGAGAAGCTTGTGAGGTAGAGGCGTGGGTGGGAAGAGAAGCCGCGGGGCCAGCCTCGAGCCCGGGCCATGCTCGCCTGCCGAGGAGCTGCCCGGCCCAGCCAAGGCCCACTTCCCTGGCAGCGCTGACTGCAGCGGTGACTCAGCCTGACCTGGAGACCGTCTCCTGGTGGGTGAGTGTCGGGAGGGGCCTGGGTCCGTGGGGCCCTCGCATTCGAGGGGCAGATGCGCTCGAGAGGGTAGTTCTCTTCCCAGGGGGTGGGGGCTGAGAGGAGACAGCTCGAGTCTTGGAGACCCACAAGGGAGAGGGCCCAGGTCCCTTCCTGGGCCCATCTGGGTGCTGGGTGGGCTCAGGGCTGAGGCCTGGGGCTCTCGGGCCGGTGAATATCGCTGGGGGGACCAGTCGTTTTTGGTTAGTGAGTGTTTGCGAGCGAGTGGTGGGCGGCTGCTCACTTCTTTGCTAGGAGACCACGGCCTTCTCAGGGACACGGCCTTGGAGCTCAGGGCTGAGCCTGTGTCCCTCTCTGTGGAGCCCGAAGGCGGTCCCAGCTGGGGGGGACGCGGGATGCTCTGGCCGGATGAGGAGCAACCACCGGCTGCTGAGTGCTCAGCTTCTGAGCCCGAGCTGCCCCGCCCAGCCTGGCCTCCAGAGGTGGCACCTGGGGACTGAGGAGCCTGCCCGGGTGAGGAGCCGGCCTGCGGTGGGGCTGGCGGGGCTGGCGGGCCGGGCGGGGGCACCTCTGAGGGCGGTCCAGACGGCTCGTCCTGGCTCTCCTCCTCGTCCTCATCCTCGTCTTCGTCGAGGTCCGAGTCCGAGTCTGAGTCCTCCAGGTCTGAAAACTGGTGTTCCTCCACCGCCTCTGAGCCCTCTCGCCCCTCCGAGTCCTGGAACGGGTCGTCACTGGTTCCTGTGGGGCACACACGGGAGACACAGGGTCATAGTCGGGCCCTGGGCTTTGCTGGCCCCCTAGCTGCTCTGCTCTCAGCCCGTTTCCTCATCTGCAAACTGGGCCTCATTGCCATGGCCATGGCCCAAGACTGTTGGGAAGATCAACTGACATGCAGTGAATAACAACAGTGTAAATAACAACAGTGAACAATAATTACACTGTCTCTACTGTGTGCCAGGCTCAGTTCTAAGGGCTGCACGGGTGCTGCTTCATTCAGTCCTCGAGCAATCCCTTGGAGGTCGGCACTATTCTCATCCCCATGGTACAGATGAGGAAACTGAGGTACAGAGAGATGAAGTCAATTGACCAAGTAAAGGAAGTAGCAGGGCTGATAAGACAGGCCTTTTCTTTCCATTAGTATCTCAGTGAGTTCAGAGCAAGTGATGTCACCTTGCTGGGCTTCAGACTCCTCCTTTGTCAAATGAAATGTGATCGTCTCACCTCCCAGGGTTTGCTAGGAGTAATAGTTTGCTAGGATGAGATAATTCTCATCGCTATTAACACATGAATGATAAGCTCTCCTGTTCTGGAACACAGCAGTCATGCTGGCCAGGCCAGCAGCACAGAGCCCTGATCAGACTGAATCTACATCTGCTGCTGTGGCCGGGCTGCGGCTAGCGGGTCCAGTGGCATTTGGCACCTGGAAGAACCTGGGCCTTTGTGGGTCACTTGCTAAGCTGGCATCAGGTGGCAGAGCAGGGTCCATCTCTGGGGAGAAGGGCAGCTCCTGGCAGCCAGGAGCAGGATGAGAGATGGGAAGGGAATGAGGGAGTGGGATGGGGAGCAGGGACAAAACTCACTTGGCAGTTTCCCCCAGGCATTCACTTCCCTTGCCTAGGGCTGTGGGGGTGGCATGAGGGAGGGGGTACCTCCCCCCTACTTTACATAAGGTGAAATCCAGGCACAGAGGAGGCAAATGCTTGCCCCAGATCACCCAGCAAGCTAGTGGCTGAGACAGGACTAAAGTTGACATCCTTTGCATGATTCCACTGCCAGTTTAAAAATGATTTTGATGCATTGAGAAGCAGGCTGTTGTCTGGGTTCGAATCCTGACTCCACTACGTCCTTGCTGTGTGATGTTGGATTATTTACTTAGCCCTCTCTGTGTTCAGTTTCCTCATCTGTAACATGGGGTTATTAGTCCTAGGACCACCTCATGAAGCTGTTCTGTAGCATTTAGCATGGGCCTGACTCACAGGAAGTGCTTAGTTGTTATCACTTCCAGCTGCTGCTGCTATGACCTCAGCAGGCAGGCAGGCAGCTGGGGCAGGCACTGCAAGAATTCTGCAAGTGGGCCTCAGAGGGGTCGCGCTACTAGCGAGGGAGGGTCAGGACCATGGTTTCCTGGCAGCCAGCAGGGAAAGCTCCTAAAGACTCTATTGAGAGGAGGTTGAGGTCCAGAGAGGGTGGGCGACTTGCCCTGGGTGTCCAGTGCCCGAATGATGGACTGATAGGGAAGCCAAGGATCCCCTGCCCAGAGCCAGCTCACCAGGCCCCCGCACATCTGGGCTCCTGCAGGGTTCTGTGGGATGCCTATGCCTGGGGCCCTCGTTCCCAGCACCCTTCAAGGCGCTGCCTGGCCTGCTGGGATCACAACCAAGTTCAACAAAGCGGCAGCTTACGGCCCTGGGACCACGGTCGTTGATGGCACGGGATGGCTTAGTGTGCCGCTCGATTCCACCACATGGTGGCGCTGGTGCTCAACCGCATCACCATCCAGGCGGCTGTCGAGTGTCAATCTTTCTTTCCCAGCTGTCCTCCCACATCTCCACTTCGGGTCTAACAGGCACGGACTCCTGATGCTCCTCCTTTGGCCATACACTTCGGAGTCATCCTTGGCCCTTTCTTCTCTCATGCCCCTCCCCACCTTAGGACAGGTCGGCAAAACCCCATCTAGCTGCGTCCAAAATGCATCCAGAAACTTGACCACCTTCTCACCACCTGCAGCAAGTGCACAGATTCGCGTGGATCATCGCTTCCACCTCTGCCCCCAACTGGCCATTCTCCACACAGAGCCAGAGTCATCTTTTTAAAACTGGAAGTCAGAGGACGTCCCTTCCCTACCCACCTCTCTCAGAGTAAAGCCAAGCCCTTACCTTGACCTTCACACTCCTGCACCTGCTCCTTCCTCTGCCTGGAGGGCTCTGGCCCCAGACACACCCCGGCTTCCCGACTCCTCGCTTCTCTTCGTTCAGGTTCTCTGCTCACCCAACCCTACCTAATACCCCCTCCCCACACCGTCCAGTCCCTCACTTGGATTTCTGACCTCGCATACGTTGCTCCATAGTTCACATTTGTTCATTACCCATCTCCCCCTCTGAAATGCAAGCTTCCTGAGAGCAGGAGCTGTGCTTTGCTCCCTCCCGTATCTCCAGCACCTAGAACAGAGCCGGGAACAGGGCTGGTGCTCAGTGATTATTTCTGGAATGAATGCACTGAGTTTCATCCTCACATAGGGTGGTATGATCATCCTTATTAGCCCCATGGGGGAAATGGGGGTGGGGCAGGGGCCTGCCCAGTGTCCCTCAGTGGGCCCTGGTGTGGTGTCATCTGTGACCTCCTGCTTCCTACCCAGGGAGCTTCCCAGGCTCAGGCTCAGGCTCCTCCAGTCCAAGCATTAGGGTGGCATGGAGCCAGCGGGTTTTGAGTGAGCTGGGGCACACATCCCATTACCTGCCTGAGCTTTTCTTTCCTCCACTTACACTAGGGCCACACATGCTTCTACCATGAAGACTCAACGAGACAATGCCTATAAGCGGCCCTAGCTTTGGGGACACAGCCCCGAACTCATGGTGTTCTGTTCAGTAAAGGTGATTTATTTCACCTAAGAAGAACTGTGATTTGACTTCTACTCTTTCTTAAGATTGCAAATGCATTCCCAAATTGGAAAAGAAGAACAGAAACACACATAAACATGCCTCTGTCACACTGTAAGTCCTGTTCTGATTCTAGGAAATCTAGTTAAAGGTTTGCCAGGTGCAGGAGGAATGCCTCCTGCCTCCCCTAGCCTGCCTGTCCACCCACCTGCCGGACCCCTCTGGCTCCTCTTGGGATGCTGAGGCCCACTGCCTTTGACTCATCTACTCCTGTCCCCTATCTTCTCCAAACCTGACTCTGTTGTGCTCCCCAGTGATGGAGGGCCATGGTTAGAGAGTGGTGATGGGATGGGGCATCAGGTCTGGCTCTGGCTCTCTCGCCAGCCCCCAGCTGTAGAAGGCCTGGCCTGCCGAGGCTGAGCGTGCAGGTAGGGGTGTGGGCGAGGGTGGGGTCAAGAACTGGGCGACCTGGGAGGACAGGCTGCAGCTGGATTTCCTGAGCTAACTGTCTGTTCAATGTGAGCATTAGAGTATCTCATCAGTGGAATACAGGGCCATTCAGAGTGATTTCTGGGGTATATCAACACAGGTACCAAGGCCTCGGGGCCCCGCAGGACCTGACCCACCGTCTCCCTCCCTCCTCCCCCCACGCCCCACTCTTGAGCTCTGAGGGCTAGGTTTCTGGCTCAGGTGTCTGGGGCTGGCCCTGGCCAGGGGTTTGGGCTCCCTCTCTTTTCATTCCCACCCCGCGTGGGGGGTGGAGCGTGGCTTCCTGCCCTTGCCCTCTGCCCTTTGGGTGTCTCCCTACATTAATCTGGCTCAGAAGTAAAGAACTGGTCGGTGGGCAGGAAAAGACAGGGATTAGGAGTTAGCAGCATGGGTTCTAGGTCCCCTTTGTCACCTCCTGGCTGTGGGATCTCAAGACAGTCATCTGTAAACAGGCAGTGTCCCTGACTGCCTCACAGAGCCATGGAGAGGGCCCGGAGGGATGGAGAAGCAGCCTTGGGGTGGGAAAGCCCACAGCCATGCCCTGGGAGAGGGGCCAGCCAGCAGCTCCGTGGGAATGGGAGGGCCTCCGGGCCAGCTGAAGAAAGACCCAGATTTAGGAGGGGAGACAGGGGACAGAGGGTAGTTGACAGGAGAGAGAAACCAGGATGCAGACAGTGGCAGCAGCCTGACACCCTGGACACCATGGCGATGCTCTGCACACCCACAAGGAGCTCTGCACACCTGTGCACACACGGTGGCTCACCCTGAGGACTCTAAGCACACATAGGGACTCTAAGCACACCTGCACACACAGGTGGCTCACCCTGAGGACTCTAAGCACACATGTGCACACAAAGGTGGCTCACCCTGAGGACTCTAAGCACACACAGGGACTCTAAGCACACCTGCACACACAGGTGGCTCACCCTGAGGGCTCTAAGCACACATGTGCACACACGGTGGCTCATGCTGAGGACTCTAAGCACACATATGCACACACAGGTGGCTCACCCTGAGGACTCTAAGCACACATGT
>JAQZBX010028363.1:10835-27953 GCA_029593785.1 Cabassous unicinctus | reverse complement strand
AAAAAGAAAAACAAAAAGAAAAACAAACAAAAAAGGAGCTCAGGCGGTTGTCCCATTTTCCTCTCCCAGTTGAACTGTAGTAGCCTGCTGTTCATTGTCCACTCTAGTCACTATCCCCATCTGCCTGCCCTGTCTCTGAGCTTGAAGGAGTTCTGGCCATTGCGCTGGCCCTCTTCCTGGATCATTAGCGGTGATGGAACTAGGAGGCTGGGGTGTTTACAGGTGGTCCATGTAGATGTTGAAGTGGCACTTCTTGAGCGCCTTCATTTTTCCAGACCCTCTTTTGGGTACCAAGAATTCACAGGGGAGCTCATGGGGAGGTAGATACGTGAGCAGGTCATCGTAATATGGCTTGTGTACACTCTGATGGTGGTCAGGGCAGGTGAGATCCCACTCCCACTAGCAGGAGGAGTCAGCATCAGGAAAGATGATGCTTGTGTGAGTCACTCTTGAAAAGTGATCAGATGTTGGCCTGGCGGGCAGGGATATTCCAGGCAGAGGACATCAGCATGCACAAAGACATGAAAATGAATTGGGGAAATAAAGTTAAGAGGGAAAAAAAAAAAAAAAAATGAATTGGGGAATGGCTCCCAGATCTGCAGGTTTTTCAGATTTGTGTAGTGTAGGAGGGATGAGAGGTGGAGTTAGAGACAAGGCCAGAGAGCAGGGCTAGATCAAGAAGAGCCTAGAAGAGTAGATATCACTCAGGAGGTAGCATCACGGAATGGTTTTAAGCAGGGGATTGATGGCAGATTTATGCAGGGAGGAGTGTGGAGAGCAGTTGGAGAGCAAAGCTAGAGGTAGGAAGACCAGTTAAAAGGCCCTTGGAGTCATCCAGGCACTGGGGTGATGTGGGCCTTAGCCAAGGCCGTGGAAATGGGCCCAGAGAGGTAGACTCGGGGAGTAGGAAGGGGGTCACAGGATTTGGCCATTACTTGGATGTGGTGGTGTTGAGGATGATGCCAGCATTTGGGGCTTGGACAGCTGGCTTGGATGGCGATGCTCCCAGTATGGGAGATGGGGGAGGACCAGCTCTGGGGAGGTGGGGAGGAATGAAGTTATTTTGTCCAGTTTAGAAATAGTTCTCTGAGGGTCAACCAAGTAGTGAGGACCAGGAAGCCTTTGACTATATGGTATTTGGTAAATGGAGATGGAGTGGTTGAGGTCACTCAGGGAGAGGATGTGAAGGTGGTCCTCACATAGGAGACAGAGTGGGAGTGAGAGGGTCCTGCAGAACAGTGTCTCTCAACCAGGTGTGCTTCTGCACCTTGGCAGTCTCTGGAGACATTTGGGTTGTTACACCTGGTGGCAGGGCTGGGTGAGGTTGTTTCTGACATCTTGCAGGTAGAGGCCAGGGATGCAGCTAAACATCCTCCAGTGCACAGGACAGCCCCCTGCTACAAAGAGTCATCTGGCCCAAGATGTCAGTGGTGCCCAAGTAGAGAAACCCTGAGCTTGTGGTTTCCAAGTGGGCAGCAGCTGCAAGAGTCCTCTTCCCGGCTGGGTCCTTAGTGCCTGGCATGGGGGGATGTCAGAGTGAGTTGAATGAGGTAGGAGGGACGCTAGGCAAGGACCTGCAGCGAAGCCACGTGAGGAGAGTGGGCAGCAGCAGGGGCGATGCCGGGGGTCAAGTACGTCGGGGGGGGGCAGTTGTCCTTCGGGCTCTGCATTGAGGAGGCTCTGGTGTCTGGGCAAGAGCTGTACTGAAGGGAAGCTCTGAGCCGGTGCACAGTCACAGCTGAGCATCAAAACTTGGGCTCTTTCTTCAAAGTCAGTGTGGGAGTTAATCAGCACAATGACAATTAAGGTTTATTTTTGAAGTATTTAAGAATGGCAGGTAGCTAGGAACTTATCTGGCACTCTATATCATGTTAGACATAACGTGTATTCTTTTTGAAGTTTTGTTCCTTTTTTCTTTCCCAAGGGCGTAGGGCCGAAAACAATTCACTGTCCCAACGGTAAGGGTGTGAGGTGCTGCTCCACTGGCTTAATATTAAGGAATAAACTTCTTTTGATTGGTGGGAATTGCTGTGGGTCAACATACCTGCATTTTCTTTTAACTTTTTATTGCACTAACTGCCTGCATTTATTTTTTGGTTGTTTTATTCTCATATAAACTTAGAAACATTGTGAGGCGGTGCCTCACCGAGCAACCGTCTATGCCCAGCTGGTGGAGTCCAGAAGGATGTGGTCATGGAACAAGCTGTTTCTCATCCGTGTTCAGAGCAGCCTTGGAGAGCAGCTCATTGTCCCTCCCTTGGAACTGGAGAGGTGCCCTGGTGCACCCTCTGTCTACGACCTTCAGCTGAACCAGGTGCCACCCTCTGACTTCACCGTCCTCAGCGATGTGCTGCCTATGTTCAGGTACCAGGAACCTCCCAGGGTGGCAGCAGAATTCAGGTCTTTGGAGGTTCTTTTTGAGTGGGAAGGAAACCTAGCTGATACCACCAGCCTCTGAAAAGCAGGAGTCTGTTGCAACCAAGTGTCATTGCTGATGACATCACTTAAATGTTTAAAATGGAGAGTGTGTGAAGTCAAAATATGTTGAAGTTCCTGAATATTCCTCCACAGTGTGGACTTCAGCAAGCAAGTCAGTAGCTCAGCAGCCTGCCATAGCAGGCAGTTTGAACCTCTGGCATCTGGTCGAGCTCAGGTGGTTCTCTCCTGGTGGGACATTGAAATGGACCCTGAGGGGACAATCAAGTGCACCATGGCCCCCTTCTGGGCACAGTCAGACCCAGAGAGGCTCCAGGTAAGAGGCAGGAACTGAGCACGGTTTCATGTAAATCGGGAAACTTGTAATCCACTTTTGGTCTTGATAAAGCAGCATGTTGACCTTCAGATTCAAAACATTTAGAGATGGAAAGGACTGTCAGAATCAAGGGCAAAGAAGAGTGAACAAAGCAAAGGCTGGCTGGAGGTCATGGCCATCCCCAGTGGACACAGTGAGCAATAGAGAAGCTTTGGTGTCCCAGCCCCCTCTTTCTGGCCCAGTCACTCTCAGATCTCACCTCTCCCTTTCCCCAAGTAACTCCAGGGGTCTCAGATCAGCTTGGAACAGAGGACCACAGCCTGCTCAGAGCCTCATTTTCTGTGGCCTCAAAATCCACCTTTTCCAGCTCAGTAGAAAATGGGCAGAGGACATGAACTGCAGAAAAGGAAATACAGAACACTCTTGAACACATGGAAATATATTCATCCTCACTAAGAATAAAGAGAAATACAAATTTAAACTGCAGTGAGATACCATTTTTCATCTATTAGTTTTTAAAGTTTGATAGCACACTTTGTTGGTGAAGCTGTGGGGAAAAAGCAGGAAAGTAAGTTGTCAGAACATCCATGGATAGCAGCATGACCCACTCCATGGCGATGGGAAGTGATGCCACTTCTAGAAATGTATGATCTGGATAGATGTGCATATGTGCAGTGTGATTTATGTGTAAACATAATCACTGGAGCTCTGGTTTAATAGAAAAAGACTGGAAACAACCCAAAGGCCCCTAGAAGAGGTGACTTAAATCCATTGTTGTGCATCTAGTCAGTAGATGAGGCAGCTCTCTGTGCATTGACATGGAACAATCTCCAGAATTTTGTGAAACAAAAATAAGGGTGCAGAAGAATTATGTGATACGTCAATTGGTGTTATTAAAAATAGGGACCCAAAGAAAACCAAAAAAAAAACCCCCAAATAAATACCCTTTATAAAGACAAAAAAAAAAATAGGAATATGTGTGTGAGAGAGTGTATGTATATTTATGTGTGGAATATACCCATCTTTGTAAGATTGGTAAAAATGGTTGCTTCCAGCAAGGGGCCTGGAGGTCAGGGGTGGAAAGAAAACTTCTTTTCCACTATATGATCGTTTTGTGTCTTTTGGATTTTCTCTCATGTGCTTATGTTATCTAACCCACTCCCACCCCTCACACACACACACTCAAAGGGGAAAAAAGTAGAAAAAGTGTTCCAGGGCCAAGGAACAAAACCTCCCCTCTCTACCGGGGAGTGTCTTTGATACCATCCTTTGTGTGTGGTCCAGGCTGCCTGGGTTTCACCACTTGCTGGCACTGGCTTTTGTTTTTCAGCTGTGCACCTGTGGTTCTAGGTCTGCACAGTGTTGTCTTCATAGATGGCCTTAGCAGCTCCTTGCTCCCTGAGTCCCTGCTTAACCAAAGGATCCTGCCTCCTGTGGGAGCATGTCTGTTTCCTGGGCCTGTGAGCTCCTCGAGAGCTCCCGCCTCCATCTGCCTCCTAGTTGCCTGGCCCAGGCAGCCGTGGGGGGGGCTTGCCTCTGAGCAGCCTCAGCGGGCTGTGTGTGTGGCCGAATTCTGCCACCGAGTTGAGATTGGCACAGGACTGCTTTCTTCCTCTTCAGGATTCTCCATAAGAAAATCATAAAAATATCAGTACTACCCGGGACCTCGTATGTGGGAAGCTGGCGCTCAACCACTGAGCTACCTCAGCTCCCCTGAGTTGGCTTTTTGTTTGTTTGTTTTAGGAGGTGCCAGGGATCAAGCCCAGGACCTTGCATGTGGGAAGCAGGCACTCAACCACTTGAGCTACATCTGCTCCCCTCACACACATATATATATTCTTTTTATTGGAGTTAATCATTCATACACAAACATGCATTTATTTATTTATTTATTTATTTATTTTTTAAAGATTTATTTATTTATTTATGCCCCCCATTGCTGCTTGTGCTGCTGTGTCCATTCGCTGCGTGTCTTCTCTGTGTCTGCTTATCTCCCCCTTGCTGTGAGGTCTTGCCGCATCAGCCCATGGCACCGCGCTAGCCGGCCTGCCCTCACAAGGAGGCGCCGGCTCATATGGTAAACGGGTGCTCTATCCATTGCGCCACACCCGCTTCCTGCCGTGAGGTTGCTGCATCAGCCCACCGCACCGCTCAGGCCGGCGTGCCCTCACAAGGAGGCCTCGGGACGCGAACCCGGGCCTCCCATATGGTAAACGGGGCCTCTATCCACTGAGCCACACCCGCTTCCCACAAACATGCATTTAAAAAAAAAAAAAAAATCAATACTTTTTTCACTTACATATTTTTAGAGTGCTACTATGTAGATTTCTCCTTGAATCCTCATGTAAGACTGCTGAGTAACCACACACCTGACCTGAGATTCAGAAAGGTCAAGTGATTTGGAGCTGGGCCTTCTAAGAAACAGCAGTGGGTGCTCAGTTCCAGATGGCCTTCCTCTACCAGCGTTGACTTCTGGAGAGTTAAGGATTTGAAGAACTGCTTGTGAATCTCCTTCATGAATTCTCTGAACTGCTCATGATCTTAAATATGATTAGCCTGTTTCACCTCCGAACAGTGGGTTCCATCACCGCCTCTTCACTGTTGAGGACCCAGGAGGCTCCTGGCTGTGGGCGTGGGTAGACAGGTGTGTGGGAAGGATGCTGTGACAGGGAAGCACCATGGGAGCATAGGTGAGGTCAGGGAAGGCTTCTCTTGCCTTTGGATAAGCTTGCATAGTATGGGAATGAGTAACAGGTTTTAGAAAATCTTTTTTTTTTTTTTTCCGTTTTGTTTTTTCAGAATGTATCTGGTTGGTTTTTAATTTTATAGCTTTTATATTCAGATAGATACCTTACACGCAGGTGAATGTCATTCACCTGCCTCTTAGTTAAAGTCAAGGTCAGATGGGGTGGACAGTGTTCCCGAGAAGTGGGGTTGACAGTGGGCTGGGTTTGCTTCAGTACCGAGCCACCCTCTTTGAGTCTTACAGGGACCAGGTTTCCTTAGTTCCTGATGACGTGGAAAGAGTGGGCAGTCATCTTGTCAAAGCTGAGCCAGGTATCTACTAGAAAGTGACATAAAAATGACATTTTTTTTCATTTTTAAAATGTTTAAAGATAGAAAACTAAAACCTTGTTATAGAACACAAAATTTGTTAACTCATCATGTTCCTACCACCCAAACAACTGCCTTTCTTTGATCTCTTTCTCACAGAATGGGTTCTTGTGCTTATCCCGTTACTTTTCATGCTGCGCCATAGTCTTCATCACTTTAAATGTCTGCGAGTATTCTGTTGAAGGATTTAGTATCCATTTCTGAACTGTTGGACAATTAATTGGGTTGCTTCCCTACTAGGCTTTGCTAGTATAAATAATTCTGTGATGTGCATGTTTATGTGACTATAGCTTTCTTCATATTTTTTTTTTTCTTTAAGATAGACTCCTTTATGTGGGTTTGCAGTGTCAGAAAGGATCAACACAGCTTATTAAAGATTGACTCTAGGTCAGTGTAAACTATGTTTCACAATTTAGAGTATGGCAATTCTTTTGAAACTCCATTTAATTCAAAAGAATAAACAAAACAAAACTTTTTCCCAGCTTTTTATTTTGAAAAATGTTAAATCAACAGAACAATTGAAGATGAACACTGATATGCCCTCTACTTAAATATACCAATTGTTAACATTTTGCCACAATTTCTTTGTGTCTCTCCCTCCTCTCTCTCTTCTCTCTCTCTCTCTCACACACACAAACTTCTTTTCTTAAGTCTAAGTTGCAGACGTCTTGACACTTTACTCTCAAATACGTCAGCGTACATCTCCTAAGAATAAAAAACAAAACCGTCTCAAACAGCCACTGTGCCATTATTCCACCTAAGAAAATCAACAGTGATTCCACAATATCTAACATACAGTTCAAAATCAAATTTCCTCAATTGTTTCCAAATGTCTTTAATAGCTCTTTTTGTCCTCACTCTAGGATCCAGTTAGGTCTTATGCATTGCATTTGACCTTTCAGGGTTTTAAAATCCGTTACAAGAAAAAAGTAAATTCTGAGTATGTTAAAGTCTTTGGAATACGCACCATGGTACAATTCACAGTGGATCACTCCATTTAAAACGTTTAAAGCCAGGAATTCTTTCTTCAAATGAAACATTAAGCAGAGCCCAGCTTGGAGAAGAGGGAGCGTTGGTGCTGGCCTGGTGGGACAGGCAGAGGTCTGAGCCTATGCTTGTCCCCTGATCCCTCTTGAAGACTGCTGTCCCCAGGCCATATTGTGTCCTCATAAGGCCGGCAGTGCCACAGCAAGATTTCAGACTTGAGAGTTTTCTTCTTATTGCTGCAGCCACAGTAACCAGCTGTGATCCACTCCGTAGTCTCTCTGTAAACTGACTTGCATGAGTTTTGGCTCCTGGATTAGGAGCGTTGCTCTGGTTGCACCTGGTGACAGCTGATTCTCTGTTCCCCATTTCAGTGGCGGGACCACTGGATGCAGTGTGTGTACTTCCTGCCGCAGGAGCAGCCTGTAGCACAGGGCTCAGCCCTCTGCCTGGTAGCCCACCATGATGACTACTGCGTGTGGTACAGCCTCCAGCCGGCCAGGTAGACCCCGACCCACGTGGGGTGGAGGATGGGCCTTTGAGACTGCATTTATGTAAATTCCCCATTTCCAGACCCTGTAGAGGTGCAAATGGGCAGATTTTTTTTTTATCTGAACAGAATAAGAACGAAGGTTTGTGACTGGATGTCAGTGCAGGGCTGCACTTAACTCAGAAGAGGCCGCTGCAGGTTGCTGGACTCCCACTTAGATCAGACCTGTATGAGAGGCTGGAATCAAGGGTTCTCTCGCCTCAAATGCCTGTTCAAGAGCCAGTGCCTAGCCTCAGGCCCTCTAAGGAACCAGATCCATTTCTGCTGGGCCAGGTCCCCATATCACACCCTGATGCTCTCTGGGGTGAGCAGGTGACATGCATCACCCTGTGTCTGTCTGTTCATCTCCTGGCCTAGCCCTGAAAAGAACAGAGTCCTCCATCAAGTGCGCCCCGTGTGCGACTGCCAGGCTCACCTGCTCTGGAACCGGCCTCGGTTTGGAGAGATCAATGATCAGAACAGAACAGATCAGTATGTCCAGGCCTTGGGGACAGTAAGTGTCCAGCTCCTTGGGTGCTTGTGGGCAAGGAGGAGTTTGTCTCAGGGACCCCAGCTTACTGCTTATGACTTGTTGATTTTGTTTGCTGTGGTCCTTGTCTGTCTCCGTGCTTCACCTGACTCCTGGGCAGGCACTCGAGGAGAAGACTGGGAAGCTTAGCTTGTTCCTGGACTTTTGAGGGGCTTACTCTCTGTTCTCCTGTGACAGCCTCTGGCTGGGAGCCTTCCCTCAGCCCCTGCCCCTGTCTGGCTGGACGTTCTTGCCTTTGGGTCACCAACAGCTTGGGTGGGTCTCAGTGGGTTCAGCTGCCCCCTCCTTTCATCTGTTACTGCCTTTCTAAAATTGTCTAAAATATAAACCCAGTGTAACTTTGCTGCCTGAAAGCCTTGGCTCCCCACTGCCTGCAGCAGGGGCTGGATCTCTTGAACCTCTTGGAGTTGTGTACAGAATGCCGTGTGCACTTGTGCATGTGCATGCAGTTTTGAAGGGAGCATCCAAGCTGGCGTGTGCTCTCAGGGGTCTGTGGCCCATAAAGGCGTCCCTGCCTTGGGGAGTCACTTGAGAGCACTGTGGTCGTGGACTGGGGAGTGGCCTCCTGTGAGTGGCCTGGCCTTCAGCAGGACCTCCCAGGACGGGTTGAGAAGGGTCTTTCCAGACAGTGGGTTAGGTAGGGAGAGGTGAGTGAGGTGGGTGCGTTGCAGGTGGAACTGATTTCTGCAAGGGCCTGGGGAAGCAAGCAGGATTGGGGTGGGGTGCACAGATGACCCAGCTGGGCTGAGGGGGAGGATGCAATGAGGAGGAGATCAAACTTGGCATCATAGATTCTGAATTAGAGAGGTCAGGAGAAGGGGAAGCATTTCTCAGTTTGCCCACAAGGATTTCTTAACAGCTGCTGAAAACTTTGTTACCTGTAAGAAAAGCTTGTGCTGAAGTGACTCTTCCTGCAGGTGCTGAAGTCAGACAGTGTCTGCCTCTGTGTCAGCGATGGCAGTCTGCTCCCCGTGCTGGCCCATCACCTTGGGGCAGAGCAGGTACCAGGATGTACACCTTTCTGTCGGCTTCCGAGGATCACCTCTTGAGTTCAGACGTTGTGTGGTCTGGGTGCACAATTCCACAGTTAAGGCTCTCTGCAAGCACAGCTGTGTGTCGGGGACCCACTTAGTTCAGGGGCTTAGGGTTTCTATTGCTTCCGTGTGCAGGCAGGAGCCAGGCCATAGCTACTGCCATATAGCTGCAGCTCAGGTTTCTGAGTCTGCCGCTTTGCTAGGGTGAGTGCAGAATGCAGGTGCTGCCCTGGGCAGGTGCTGAGCACAGGTAAAGCTGTTGAGGCGGTACCCTCTGCTTGGGAATGATCTTGTCACGATTTAGTCTTTGTAAATTTCTCCCTCTGTTAAGTGAATCTCTTACAGCTAATAGCATGGTCTTCTCTTTAGGTATTTACAATAGAGAGTTCAGCTGCTTCTCATAGACTGATGAAAAAAGTAAGTGATACTTGTTGTTGCTGGAATAAGGAGGGGACCTGTGGGGCCTTCCTGCCTGAGTCGGAGGTTGATCATTCTGAAGCAGCATCAGTCCCTAGGGAGCTGGCAGAAGTAGCAGCTGCCATTGGGAGCTTTCCTTTCTTTTCTTGACTCCCGCATTGAGAGCTGGCCTGGAAGTCTTCTGGGGCTGTCACTGAAATAGAAGCAAACTTCCAGGCACTGTTTTGTTGTTTTATTATTTATTTTTATTTTGTTTTATTTTATTTATTTTATTTTTGCAGCTGAAGAAGTTTAGACTTCTCACCTCAAATGAAACCAAGAAAAATTAAATATTTGTGGTGATAGAACTGAACTTTGGGCTTGTTTCTGGGACCCCAGGGCTCAGGAGATCATTGCTTAATCCTGGCCTGACCGGTTGGTTCCATGATGGGCTCACTCTCCCTGGCTAGCGGTTGGTTTGATTTCCTCTCCAAAGGATATTCCATCTTCACCGGAGTCCTGCTTCTGTGCCTCCAGGAGAAATTTGCTGTACAACATTTTGCTTATGAGCTCATCCTGGCTCTATCAGGATGAGCCTCTAGGGGTGAATTTCCACAAAGCAGATAAAAAGGGTTGCTCCAGAGCTATTTAGCTAGAACACTACAAGCAGATGAAACAACTGTGGGGTGTTGTTTTCCTGAACAAAAGCAATGCTTTAGTATAAATATAATAATTTTATTGTTTTCTTTCTAAGATCTTCCAGGCTAACCACTTGGAAGATAAAATTAATATAATAGAGAAACGACCTGAATTGTTAACAGCTGCAGACTTGGAGGATAAAAAGGTGAGTAGCAGGTGCTGTACATTTGCAGTGAGCTGTGTTGGGGATGGACAGGCAGCACTGGAATTGCCTTAGCCCCGCCCCTGCTCTCCTCTGGGCTTCTGGCGGGTCTCACCCGTAGCTTCCCAGCTAAGAACCTGGCACTGTAAGTGGTGTGCTGAAGTGTTTAGAGATGCCCGAGGAGCAAAGAGTTGCCCTGCTCACCTCGGCCTCATCGCTGCCTCACTTGGGGCAGAACAGCTCTCTGAGGACTCATGGCAGCGTAGCATGTCCTCTCTCTCTTGCCTTCACAGCACTCCCTGTCTGCATTTCACCTTCCCAGTCACTCCCTGCTGCAGTTGGTCTTCCTGCTCCCACAGTGGCCTCTTCATCACTGGGCTCCCTGCAGGCCTCCTCTGACCTGACTTCTGGACACATATGACCCAGTGGACCTCGCCTTCCTTCTTAAAACACTCTCCAGGTTGTCCTCTGTCTCCTTCATGGGTTTCTCTCCTCTCAATCCTTCCTTGTTATGTTCACTGGTGCTGTGTCCTTGGCTGTCCTCTCCTCTCCCTCTGTGTCTTCTCTTGGGTGATCCCATCCCACCCCTTCCCATACGTGAATCACTGACCGCCAAATCTGAGTCTTCACCTTTTGGGTTCAAATCTCGTATGTCCAGCTGCCAACAGGATATCTCTCCTTGCGTATCCCACAGGCCCCTCGGCTGGACTTGTCCAAAGCAGTACTTGTCATCTTTCCTGCCAACTTTTTTCTTTTTTTTTTTAAATAACTTTACTGAAGTATAATTAATATACCATAAAATAACTCATTTTAAGTGATTTCTAGTAAGTGTATAGTGTTGTGCAGCCATCATCCAGTTCAGTTTCAGAACATTTCCATCACCCCTAAAATCCCCTGAGCCTGTTTGCGGTCATTCACCACACTCATCCCCCAGGCCCAGGCCACCACTGATCTGGTTTCTGTCTTGATGAATTTGCCTTTTCTGGGCATTCCTATAAATGGAAAATACAAAATGTAGTCTTCTGCATCTGGCTTCTTTCACTGAGCATAATGTTTTTGTGTTTCATCCGGGTTGTAAAATGCATCAGTATTTTGTTCTTCTTTGATGCTGACTAGCATTCTGTGGTGTGGATATATACCACGTTTTGTTTATCCATCTACCTGTTGATGAACATTTGGATTGTTTCCTGTTTGGGGCTGTTAGGAGTAATGCTGCCATGAACATTTGTGTAGAAGTCTTTGTTTGTGAGGACATATTTTCATTTCTCTCAGCTACACGCCTAGGTGTGGAATTGCTGAGTCGAATGGTAATTATGTTTAGCTTTTTAAGAAACTGCTAAACTTGCCCAGAGTGACCGCACCATTTGACATTCCTGCCAGTAATGTGTGAGGGTTCCAGTTTCTCCACATCCTTGCCAGCCTTTGGATTGTCTGTCTTTTTTGTTATAGCCGTTTTAACAGGTGTGTGGGATATCTCAGTTTAGTTTTAATTTGTATTTGCCTAATGATTAACGATGTTGAGCACCTTTTCACGTGCTTATTAGGCATTAATATGTATTGTTTGGTGAATTGTCTCTTCAAGTCTTTTGCCCATTTTTCACTCTGTCCGTTTTAATTAACAGCTCTAGTGAGATAGAATTCACATGCTATAGAATTCACCCATTTAGAGTGTACAATTCTCTAATATGGTTTTAGTATTTTCTCAGAGTTATGCAACCATCACCACAACCAGTTTTAGACCATTTCCATTACCCAGAAGAAACCCTGTACCTATTTAGCAGTCACTGCTCATTTGCCCCCAGTCCCCCAGCCCCTGGCAACGACTAATCTGCTTTCTGTCTCTGTAGATTTGCCTATTCTGGACATTTCTTGTCAATGGAATCATATAATATGTGGTTCATTGTAACTGGCTTCTTTCTTTAGCATTATGTTTTTCAAGTTTCCTCCATGTTGTACCATCTGTCATTACTTCATTTCTTTTTATTGCTGCATGTTATTCCACTGTATAGATATACCACGTTTTATTCATTCATTCAGTTGATGGACGTTTGGGTTATTTCTGCTTTTTGGCTACTATGAATATAGTTGCTATGAACATTTGTGTACGAGGTACCCTTTTTTCCCCCTCATAGATGAGGGTTCTTTTTAAATGTTTAAATTCTGTAAGCAGTGTCAAATTCAAAATTATGAAATACATTCAGAGAAGTCCATCTTCCATATACCTCTCCTTTCCACTTTGGGCCTTCCTGCCCCCTGGGGATAAATAATTTTTTATTGGTGTTTATTTTATTCTTTTATTATTATTTTTATCGTGGTAAATACACATAACATAAAATTTACTGTTTGTGACATCAGTACTTTCACAGTGTTGTACAGCCATCACCAGGTTGCAGGACACTTTCATCACTCCATTAACCCTTTTTTTTAATTGGCTATTTATCTTCTTATTGAGTCATAAGAGTTCTTTATATATTCTGGATACAAGTTCTTTATCAGATATATGATTTACAAATATTTTTTTCCAGTCTGTGGCTTATCTTTTCACTTTTTGATGATATCTTTTGAAACATTAAAGTTTTTTATTAACCAAATCTAGTTTATTAAATTTTTCTTTATGTCTCGTACTTTCGGTGTCATATCTAAGAACACTTAGCCTAACCCAAGGACTCAAAGATTTTCTCCTGTATTTTCATGTAGAAGTTTTGTAGTTTTAGATATTATATTTAGGTCTATGTTACTATTTGTGTATGGTGTGAGGAAGAGGGTCCTACTTTATTCTTTGGCATGTGGCTGTCCAATTGTCCTTAGCAGCATTTGTTGAAAGACTGTCCTTTCCCTATTGAGTAGTCATGGCCCCTTTGTTGAAAATCAGTTGACCGTAAACGTGAGGGCTTATTTCTGGATTCTCATTTCATCTCCGTTGACCTGTCTTTCCTTCCTGCCAGTTCCACATTGTCTTGATTACTGTAGCTTTGTGTAATACGTTTTGAAGTTGGGCAGTGCGAGTCCTTCAACTTTGTTTTTCTTTCTCAAAATTGTTTTGGCTGTTCTGGACCCTTGCATTTCCATCCGCATTTTAGAATCAGCTTGTCAGTTTCTACAAGAAAGCCTGCAGGGAATTTGAACGGTGCTGCGTTGAAACTGTAGCTCATTTTAGAAGAATTGTCATCTGTCTAAACGAATTGAGTCTCCAAATCCATAAACATAGAATGTCCATTTATTTGGATCTTCTTTAATTTCCCTCAACAATGTTCTGTCATTTTTAGTCTACAAATCTTGCTCTTCTTTTGTTACATTTATTCCTAATTATTTTTTTCTTTTTTGATGCTATTGCGTATAGGATTATCTTCTTAATTTCACATTTGGATTGTTTTTGCCAGTGTACAGGAATACAGATAATGTTTGTATATTGATTTGTGTCCTGTGACCTTACTAAACTTGTTTATTCTCATTGTGTGTGTGTGTGTGTGTGTGCGCGCCTTAGGCTTTTCTACATGTAGGATATTGTCATTTGTGAGTTAGGACAGCTTCACTGCTTCCTTTCCAATCTGAATGCTTTTAGTTTCTATTTTGGCTTGTTGACTGGCTGGACTGTCCAGGAAGTGGTGACTAGAAGTGGGCAGAGTGGCTGTCCTTGTCTTGGGCCCAGTGGGAGGGGCAGAGTATGTAGGGCCAACCCTTCCCTGTCTTCCAGCATTTCCTGCTCTGCCTCCAACATGTTAGCCAGAAACCAGGCGTCGCTCTGAGCAGCCCCTCTCATGTGCCCGGCTCCGTGCTCCCCACAGGCGGCTCCTCAGCATCTGCCACGTCTTCCCCTCCTCCCTTCCTGCCACAGACTCCTGCCCCTCCTGCCCCTCCTTGTACTGCTTGCCCCGGCCACCTCCGTCCCCATTTCCACCTGTAGGTGGTCTGCCCACAGACTTCCTCAGCAGGAGCTTTCTAAACACATTCTTCCCCCTCCTCCTCCAGCTGTTGTTGTTTTTTTTAATTATTCCTTTTTTTTTTTAATTACATTTGGTGTATTTCCCCCCCCAACCCACCCTGTTATTACTATTACTTTTTTATCATTTATACATGAACATACATAAACAATAAGTATACAGTAAAAGTTGTGAACTTACAAAGCAAACATACATAACGTCATACAGGGCTCCCATACATCAACCCTCCACCAACACCTTGCATTGTGTGAGACGTTTGTTACAAATTATGAAGGAATATTGTTAAAATCTTACTACTAACTATAGTCCTTGTCGTACATTTGGTGTATTTTCCCCTAACCCACCCTATTATTATTTTTTAAATATATTTTTATGACAGAAGTTGTAAACTTACAAAACAGTCATGCACATGTGCAGAATTCCCAAACAACACCCCTCTATCAACATACCACACCGTGGTGGAACATTTGTTACAGATTAAGAGATAATATCATCCAATTATTACCTGGTCCATAGCATACATCTGGCACACTTTTTCCATATTATCCCATTATCAGCACAGTACATCTTTGGCATAGATTCATGAATATTACATTATTACTGTTAACCACAGTCCGTGTACACTCCAGTTGTATTTTTCCCATGCTTCTCCATATTAGTGATGTACATCTGCTCTAGCTCACAAAGGACACTCTTGAATCTGTACCGTCAACCACAATTCTCATCCACCTTTGGGTTTTTACTGTGTTATTCATTCCCTACATTATTCTTTAGCTTTCTGTCAATTGGCATTTACATCCCTAGACTACCTTTTCAGCTACAGCCCCATTTATAAACTAGCTGTTACTATAAGGTGTAACCATCAACTCTATACATTTCCACACTTTTACAGTAAAGTTAATTAAAACTTCTACATACATTAAACATCAGTAGTCCATCTCAGGCCTCCTCTTATCTCCTTTAAGAATCCAGCACCTTCCACCAGGTCTTGAAGATATTTTCCTGCATTTTCTTCTAGAAGCTTTATGGTTCTTGTTTTTATATTTAGGTTTTTGGTCCATTTTGAGTTGATTTTTGTATAAGGTGTGAGATAGGGGTCCTCTTTCCTTCTTTTGGCTTTGGATATCCAGTTCTCTCAGCACCATTTGTTGAATGGACTGTTCTGCCTGAGCTGGGCAGGTTTAACAGGCTTGTCAAAAATCACTTGACCATAATGTGAGGGTCTGTTTCAACCATCAGTTCTGTTCCACTGGTCTATATGTCTGTCTTTATGCCAGTACCACGCTTTTACCACTGTAGCTAGGTAATATGATTTAAAGTCCAGAAGTGAGAGTCCTCCAACTTCGCTTTTCCTTTTTAAGATGTTTCTGGCTATTCAGGACCCCTTACCCTTCCAAATAAATTTGATAATCATGCTTTCCATGAATTTAAAAAATGCTGGTGGAATTTTTATCGGGATTGCATTGAATCTGTATATCAATTTGAGTAGAATTGACTTTTTAAAAAAATTTTTTAGAATTGACATCTTAATGATATTTAGTCTTCCAAACTGTGAGCATGGAATGTTCTTCCAAACATTTAGGTCTTTTTTGATTTCTTTTAGCAGTGAGTTGTAGTTTTATGAATACAAGAGCTTTACATTGTTGGTTAAGTTTATTCCTAAATATTTGGGTTTTATCTGTCATATTTTATTCTCACCACTCTTTTGACACATTTAGTTACTTTTACTGATATAATCTTCGTTTCTAGACTCCATTCCAAGCCTCTGTCTCCTGTCTTTTCTTTTCAGGCTTTAGCACACAGCATACCCTTCAGTATTTCCTACAAAGCTGGTCTCTTGGTTACAAACTCTCTCAGTTTCTGTTTATCTGTGAATATTCTAAACTCACCCTCATTTTTGAAAGACAGTCTTGCTGGATATAAGATTCTTGGCTGGAAGTTTTTCTCTTGGAGTATCTTAAATATATCACACCACTGTCTTCCTGCCTCCATGGTTTCTGATGAGAGATTGGCTCTTAATCTTATTGGGTATCCCGAACATGTTATACATTGCTTTTCACTTGTTGCTCTCAGAATTCTCTGTCTTTGGCATTTGACATTCTGATTAGTATGTGTCTTGGAGTTGGTCTCTTCAGATTTATTCAGATGGGAGTCCATTGTGCTTCTTGGACATGGATATCTATGTCCTTCAATAGGGTTGGGAAATTTTCTACCATTATTTCTTCAAATATTCCTTCTGCCCATTTTTTCCCTTCTCTTCTCCTTCTAGGACACTCATGACATGTACGTTTGCATGTCTCTTGCTGTTGTTTAGTTCCCTGAGACCTTGTTCACTTTTTTCCATTCTTTTCTTCATCTGTTCTGTTGTATGTTCACTTTCAGAGGCCATTTCCTCAGGCTCACCAGTCCTTCCTTCTGCCTCTCAAACCTGCTGTTGTATGATTCCCGCGTATTTTTTAAAGATTTATTTATTTCTCCTTCCCCCCTCCTTGTTTTGCACTCCCTGTCTGCTCTCTGTGTGTTCTTCTGTGTCTGCTTGTCTTCTCTTTAGGTGGCACTGGGAACCGATCCTGGGACCTTCCGGAGTAGGAGAGAGGTGCCCAGTCTCCTGCGCCACCTCAGCTCCCTGGTCTGCTGCGTCTCTCATTGTCTCTCTTCTGTGTCTCCTCTTGTTGTGTCATCTTGCTGCGCCAGCTCTCCACGTGGGCCAGGACTCCTGCGCGAGCCAGCATTCCATGTGGGCCAGCTTGCCTTTCACCAAGAGGTCCCAGAAATCGAACCCTGGACCTCCTATATGTTAGACGGGAGCCCAATCGCTTGAGCCACACCTGCTTCCCAGTGTATTTTTTTTCTTTTTCTTTTCCCAGGGTATTTTTTTATTTCATTTATTGCACCTTTCATTCCCATCAAATCTGCTATTTTTCTATGTATGCTTTCAAATTCTTCTTTGTGTTTGTCCAATGTCTTTTTTTTTTTT
>JAQZBX010028363.1:0-10735 GCA_029593785.1 Cabassous unicinctus | reverse complement strand
ATCATCATCTTGCTGCGTGGCTCGGCGGGGCCTGGTTTGCGGTGCCTGTGCGCATAGGCTGGTGGCTTGCCTGCTCGCCTTCTATTTTTATTTTACAAGGAGGTCCCGGGGATCGAACCCGTCCCTCCATATGGCAGATGGACGCCCAACCACTTGAGCCACATCCACCCCCAATATCTTTTTAATATCCTTAATCTCTTTAGCCATCTCGTTGAATTTTTTAAGGAGATTTATTTGAACACCTATGATTAGTTGTCTCAACTCCTTTATGTCATCTGGAGGCTTATCTTCGTCCTTTAACTGGGCCATTTCTTCCTGTTTCTTGGTGTGGATTGTAATTTTTTGTTGGTGTCTTGGCATCTGGCTTACTAGATGTATTTATTCTGGGTGCAGTTTCTCTCTTTAGTTTAGGGCTTTCTTGCCCTTTCTCCCTTGCTGGAGGAACCAAGGATGTAGTTGGTGCTGTAAGCTATGGAGGCTCAAGCTGTCCCCATTGCCCCAGGGGCCAATGAAGCTTCTCCCAACTTTCTTCTTTGCCAGGGGTCAGGACAGCCATAGCCGTGTGTAATAATCCAAGTCGTGCAGGCCTAGACTAGTTTCCTAGAGAGACTGATGAAGCTTTAGGCCCCTTTCTCTCCTGCCTGGGGCAGAGATGGAGCTGCAGGTGTGGGCAGCAGTCTATGCCGTGTGGGTCCAAAATGACTGCAGTTGCCCTGGTAGACTTCCTACTCTGTCCAGCTAAATGTACCTGCAGTTACCTGGATAGGCTGGTGCAGGTCCCGTCAGCTTCCTCCCTGCTAGAGGTGGGGCTGAAGCCTAGGCTAGGGCTGCAGGCCAATCTGGGTGAAAGAAACTGGTCTGTACCGTCACTGTGATTTTTCAGTCAGCCTGGCTTCCCCTCATGCTGGGGGCAGAGTCAAAATGGCAGCTGCCAGCCTTTTTCCGACTTGGACAGGCTCAAACTTTAGCTATTCGTAAGGCTGTACTTTAGCCAGCCAAATTTACGATTCAGTAGCTGAAATTGGTGGCCAACTGTCTCTTCTTCCCCTGTTTTTGGGGAATGGAGCTCCCAATTCCAGCTGTGGAATTGCTCCTGAGGTGGCTTGTGCCGCCAATGTAGAATGATCACCAGCGTCCACGGCATGGCCTGTATTTTCCCAGAGAGGCTGGCACAGGTCCCCCCAGCTTCCTCCCTGCCAGAGGTGGGGCTGGTGCTTATGCTAGAGCTGCAGTCTGGTTTGGATGGAAAGAAGCCGGTTCCTACCAGCACTGATTTTCAGTCCACCCTGCTTCCCCTTGTGCCAGGGGCAGAGTTAAAATGGCGGCTACTGGCCTCTTTCTGACTTGGACAAGCTCAAACTTCAGCTGTTCTCAGGATTATACTTTAGCCCACCGAATTTACCAATCAGTAGCTGAGGTTGGTGCCCAACCGTCTCTTCCTCCCCTGTTTTTGGGAAGTGGAGCTTCCAAATCCAGCCGCAGACTAGCTCCCAAGGCAGCTTGTGTCGCCAGTGGAGGATGGGCACCGGCCTCCATGGCGTGGAGCGCTGTTCTCACGAATATTCTCTGTAGGTGGGCAGTCTCCTCCTTCCATTTTTTCAAGGATGCTGCAGGATGCACCTCTGGTCTCCTGGAGCCCCCAAACAGGTGCTTTAGATAGCTCTGGGTGATTACTAACTGCCCTGTAGGATGAGTTGGCTCTAGGAGCTCCCTACTCTGCTGCCATATTGCTAATTGTCTCCTCTTTTTTTTTTTTTTTTTCAATTAAAGAAGTTGTAGGTGTACAGAGAGATCGTGCAGAAAATAGAGTTCCCATATACCATCCTGTTATTAACACCTTGCATTATACACCTTCCTTCTTAACATTTGAACCCGTGATTAAAGCTTTCAGTGACCTCCCTCTTGCCTCCAGGGCAGAGTCTGGTCCCTTAACCTTCAGTAAGCTGCCTGTGGGTGATCTGGCTCCAGGTCAACCTCTGGCACCCCCCGGTCCCACCTACCCTCTGCATACTTGCCCCGGCGAGTTCCTGACAGGGCCTTGCTGTCACCTATGCCTCTGCTTTTGCCTCTGCCCGTCCGTCTGCCTGGAACAGTCCTCCATGGCCCCCTTTGGTTTTCCGACTCCTCTTTGTGCATTTGTTCCTTTGTGCAGCAAATGTTCACTGACACTTGGCCTGTGCTGGGCACTTGGCTGGGGGCTGGGGAACTGTGCTGCCCATGTCCCTGCCTTCATGGTGCTTAGAGCCTAGTGAGGGAGGCAGAGTTAGATAAGCCCTGATGCTAAGTTGTGATGGCAAAGCTTTGGGTGGGCATGTCCAGGGTGCCATCCTGAAGGCCTTGCTGGTGTTCGTACCTGTGGGGTCCCCCCATGCACCCCTCCTTGCTTGCTTCCGCCTGTCAAAGCCCTTCTCCCACTCAGTGAGGACGGCCTCTATCTTGTCTGCTTCCCCCTTCTGCTTTGCGCTCCTGAGCACAAGAGCCTGTCTGTCATCTTTGTACCTTTAAGGCCACATCCAGACCTGGCACGCTTGCTTGTAGACAGAGTGAGCGAGCGAGTGAGTGAATGGCCAGTTGCTTCCATGTGCCCAGGACGCTTGTGATCTCCTCTTCACTCTTCAGCTGACTCCTTCTGACACCGTGGTCCTGCTGCTTGTTCTCATTGCCAGGTCTCACTTCTCCTGGGTGAGCCGTTCTTCACCACCAGCCTGCTGCCGTGGCACAACCTGTACTTCTGGTATGTCCGCACTGCTGTGGACCAGCTCCTGGGGCCCGGAGCTGTGGTGATGCCCCAGGCTGCCTCACTGCACGCCATGGTTGTGGAGTTCAGGGTAGGCCATCCAGAGGAACCCCATTTTCTTGCAGAGCCTCCAGGTGCAGACGGGGCAAATTGGGTCTTAATGATTTAGGCCTTTGCTCTTCTGTATCAGCACTCTGCAGAGGGTGATAGAAGAGGCTTGCCTTTTTAAAAATGTACGAATATGACATATGAAATAGAAATGGCTATGTGTTGTCATTTTACAATTATGGCTTTCAGAATAATTTAAAATATAAATTAAGAGATTCAGAAGACAGGCTGTACGGCTTGCTCTGCTCTCATTAAGAGCCGACACTCCAGTTGTTAAAAGCATTTTGAGATGGAAGCATCAGCTTCTTTAGGCAAGAAAAAATTGAGAAGCTGTATTTAAATATCCTCATCAAAGCAGGACCACAGCCACAAAGTCATTTTGAGAAAGGCATTTTTTATTAAAAGGATGTTGCAGTGATTTAAACCTGAAATGTAGAGTAAATCTTATTTGCTGTTTCTTTTGTAAGAGGGGCTTTATCCACTGGTTGCTTAGTGGCTCTGTCACTTACTTTCTGGGCATTTCTCTGTGGTATTTATTCACCTGCTCAGGTTCACCCATGAATTCTGGTTTTCATGGCCAAAGAGGAAATGTAGAGAAAGACGCTTATTCCCAAGCATATATCCAGGAGGCAGAGGATATAAAATTGGCCTGAATGCAATTCAGAATGGGAATCTCTCCCGGTTTCATTCCTCAGAGAGCCTTCTTATCTCTCCCACCGTCCTCATGCTGTTTACAGGCTCAGAGCCTTGGAGACCTGGTTTATTAATTTCTTCCCAAGGATGGTCTGGACAGGAAGCACAGACACCCAGCCCAGGAGCTCTGGCTTGGTGTCCTGTCAGAGTTGGCCTCTCTGAGCCCCCTTCAGTCTCGGGGGTCTCTTTTCCAGGTGTGCAGGAACAGCAAGGTGGGCTGTCTCCAACCCAGTCTCACCAGTCCCTCCTGCTCTTGGTGCCACCCTTCCCTAAGTCCCTGGGGAGGTGTAGATGTCTGCTTGCTGGCCCACTGGACCTGTGGTGTGGCCACACCTGCCCGAATCCCCAGGTGGGTGTGGCTGTCCTCTCTGCCCTAGTGGGGAGCTGTTGATGACGGCTGTGCCTCCCTCTTAGGACCTGTGGAGGATCCGGAGTCCCTGTGGTGACTGCGAAGGCTTTGATGTGCACATCATGGACGACATGATTAAGGTAGGCAGGGTCACAGCTGCGCAGTGTCCCACTCATGCCCTAAGGCCACAGGCTCTACACCAGCTTTCCTAGGGGGACCTGGGCAGGCATGGACATTATGAGAGAGCTTTTCTCTTTGGGGTGTGAGGTCAGGTGCTGCCGTTTTACTGGGTTCACTGTGAGCACAAACCAAAGGACCATCGTCTCCCAGAGTGTGGAGCGTGCTGAACACCTGGGCCGTGTGCTGCAAGGCCAGGGCTGGGGCCCATGCATCACCATGTCACTGCAGCTGCTCCTGCATGTCAGCAGCTTGTCCTGTGTTGGGACAACCTTTCCAGAAGGCAGTTTGTAAAAGGCCCAAGTAAACTAGCCATTTTCCCTTTGGGGCCTTTGTTCCAGGGGAGCGCACTGGAGTGTGGAGAGGAATGTCTGAGGAGGGGCCACCCCAGCATTATTTATGCCCTGAATTCCAGCAGCAGAGGGCTGGGTAACCCCCGGGGCCCACACTCCCCTGGCACCCAGGGCAGTCCCAAAAGGGCCAACAGTATGTACCGGGGTCTGTGAGGATTGAAGTGAGAAGAAAGCCAGGACAGGGCAGGGCAAGGAACATGTTCCCACTTTTACGTGTTAAGAAAAGCCACATTCACACATAGGAAAATGGGCAGAATAGCAGACTCAGAAGGCTAGCAGTGTGATTAGGAAGTGGTTCCATTTTTCCTTCTTCTGCTTATCCTTTTTCTACAGTGAGTAAGGATTGCTCATGTAAACATTGTTTTAGGAAGTAAATCCAGTGGATGGCGTTCAGTTTGCAGCCTACCTGCCACTCCACAGCAGACCACTGACCACTCCATGCTTCTGGAACTGCTTCTCCTCTGAGTTCCTGGGCCCCTCTGCTCTCCCTGGCCCCTCCCCACGCTTCTTGCTGGACTCCTTCCACTCTTCCCTAAGGGGTGTGTATTCTAGGCCCCCCTCAGGTCGTGCTGTAGACCCCTTCCCTCCCTGGCTGGTGCCCCGGCCCCTCTCTCTGGCTGAAAAGGCTCTGGACACTCTCCTGCGCTCAGACCAAAGCACTGGAATATCTCAGACATTTCCACTTTGGCTTCCAGAGCCCTCCCCCCTCCCCCCACCCCTTCCAGCCTGGCTTCCTCCAGTGCTCCCCAACTCAGATGTGGCACCTCAGACTGAGCAGGCACTCGGCCAGGACGCAGGTGTCACCCCTCTCAAGTCCTTCTGCAGCTTCGCCCGCACTTGGCCATCCGGTTCTGTGAGCCCCTCAGTGAGCCTCCAGTTGCTTCCCCCACTGCTGCTGACCTGATCTGGGCCATGGTCGTGTTTCACTTGTGACTGTGTAGCCTCCTGCCCACCCCCGTTCTAGGCCTTCCTCCGTACAGAGTCCACATGAGCTTGTGGATTCTAAGTCTGGCCTGAGTTTTCCCCCCGTGGGAAAACCCTGCAGGACTCCCTGTAACGTTCCCGGCCCTCCCCCATCCCGGCAAGTGGCCGCTTGGCTTGCCGCCCAGGTCCCCCTCTGCCCTCCTCTCACTGCTGGGTCTCTTGAGTCCTCCTGGCCAACTCCTGTTTGACTTTCAGGATCCAGCCTAGAGATCCCCTCCGCCAGGCTGTTCACCCTGTGCCCTTCTGCCTGCCCAGTCCCCTGCATGTCTGGGCTTTTCCCTGGCACCACAATGGCTTATTCAGGTGCATATCTCACCCTCAGGACAGGGGATCCCATGTGTGGGGGGGCGCGGCAATCCTACTCAAGCTGCGGGTGGTCAGCAAGTCCTGAGTGAGTGTCCACATGCCGGGTGCTCCCACCCATGTAGTCATTTGGTCCACAGAATGGCTCAGGAGCTGGGCATGGCCATCTCCATTTTAGAAAGAGTGAAAATGAGGCTTAAAGAGGTTAAGTGAAGGCCAGTGAGTGGCAGCCGGGAAGGGAGAAGCCAACTGGTCTGTCCCAGGCGCCTGTTACTGTGGCCGTTATACCAAGGGACCCAGGCTGTGGAGGTGAGAGGTGCCACTGGCTTAAACCTCTGGGCTGCCTGCTCTGTGCCTGCAGATCCCCTGATCCTCTTCTCCCCTCAGCATGCCCTGGACTTCAGGGAGAGCAAGGAGGCCGAGCCCCACCCGCTGTGGGAGTACCCCTGCTGCAGCCTCTCTGAGCCCCAGCAGGTCCTGACCTTTGATTTTCGACAGCCAGTTCCCCAGCAGCGTGTCCGTGCTGAGGGCTCCATTGAGCTGAGGAGGTGAGAGTAGACGGGCGGCGGGGGAGTGGGACAGTTCTTCCTTGTCTCGTCCTTGCTTTTCCTCGTCTGAGTGGCCCTGCGTGTGTGCGAGTGGGGAGGGGGCACCCAGGATGGGCTCTGCTCGTCACCACCACCTCTGAGCCTCCCTTTGAGCGAAGAGGCATGAGGGATTGCAACTACAAAGAAATGTGAATTTGGTTACTATGGTTACCGTGGCTATCCACTGGGCCATTTTCTAGAACTCTCCTGGGAATTAAAGCAGGTTAGGAATTGGTGAGGCTCTTTATTGCAAGGCATGGTTAGACCCCCATCCTTCTCCAGCTGTCTTCACGGAGGAGGCGGCCGTGAACTCGGGGCTCCTCCATCACCATCTGGAGCTTGACCTGCTATCCAGGGGTCCAGGGAGGGGCTTTCCAGGCTGCAGCAGCAGGATTGCACTCCGTGGCCGCCTGGGCTGAGTCTTCCTGCGACCTCAGGCTGAGGAAGCTGTTCCTGCCACAGTGGCACTGGCCTAGCGCCTACTCCGAGTGCCTGGCCAGGCTGCGAGGAGCGGCTGTGGCTTTGAGCTTGTGGCCAAGGGCACAGCCCCCTTCCCTCTTGCTCAGCTTCTTGCACGTGGCCTTCAGTCAGGGGAGTGTAGGAGCCTCCTGATCGGGCAGCATGGAGTAGGGAAGACCAGGGGTCTCTCTGGAAAGCAGGTGGGGGACAGTGGCCTTGCCCACCCATCTCTTGTGTGGCTGTTTCTTTTTGGCCCAATACTCGCTCCCCCCCACCCCAGGCCTGGGAGGAGCCACGGGGCTGTGCTGTGGGTGGACTACCATCTGACCCCCGGCAGCACCATCAGCACCGGCCTCCTGAAGCCTGCAGACGAGGTACGCGGTGCGCACGGGGTCCTGCACGTGGGCAGCCTGAGAGTCGGCACCGCTCGGGGAGGGGGAGGTGGTGCCACCCTGTGCTATGGGTGTCCGTCAGGTGCTCTGCAGGCCAGAGGACAGCTTGGTCACCTGGGTCACCTGGCACCTGAGCAGCTTCTCTCCACTGGGTGTGGCTGGGGCTGGAGGTGGCCAGGAAGGGGGTTGGGGGCCCTCACCCTCCCGCGTGCTGCTCCTCCCATAGGGGGACTGTTGCTGGAACCCCCACTGCAAGCAGGCCGTGTACTTCTTCAGCCCCACACTGGACCCCAGAGTGCTGCCAGGCAGCCCGCGGACGGTCACCTATGCTGTGGAATTTAACCCCCACACCGGAGACATCGCCATGGATTTCAGGCTCTCAGATGACGTGGGTGCTATACCCTGACCCCTGTATGAGAAATAAAGCGGCCCAAGGCCAGTGGACTGAGTGGCTTGTGGCTTTCTTGGGAAGTGAGGAGGGTCCAGTCTCAAGGCTTGGAGGAGCCACTCCCGTCTCTGCCCTGCCGGCTTTGGCTCGGTGTGGCAGGCAGCTTGGGCTGGTGCTTGTTGAACATGTGGGCAGCTGCATTTGGAGCCGAAGGGGCCAGGGAGTTGTGGGTAGGGGCTGTCAATGGCCCCGCTCCTGGTTTGGAAGCACTCGGCTCTAAGGCAGCGTTTCTTCTGCCCTACTCGGAAAGGATTAGATGCCCAGAAGTGGGACCCTGCCTTGTACATCTTGCTCTCTGGGAAGCACCAGCCGGCTCCAGCTGGGGGGCTTTCCTTGTTTGGGAACAACCACCAGGGCCAGGTCCTGGAGCTTGAAGAGCCCCGGCCAAGTCAGGGCTGAGGGACTGGTTTCATTCACCCACCTGCATTTGTAAGCATCTGGGAGTCTGGCCTCGGTGTGCGGCACCAGCAGGTGTCCTGCCGAGACCCGAGACCTGGACACAGGCTGCTTTTCAGAGAGGCAGGAGGCCTCCAGTAGCAGCTTCTGAGATGCAGACCCAGGAAACCAGCCGTCAGGAAAGGGAGCCAAGAGGTACGGCCTTTTCCCATGTGGCCCCTTCCTGTCTCTCAGAAGACTCTGGGGCATTTGAGTACAGCGCAGGGCCACCCCAGCCCCAGTCTTGCTCTGCCGGGGAAGGCCAGAGACTCCCAGTGAGGCCACATCTTTGTTCCTCCCACAGCCTCGGGTGCTCTTTCGCCATTCAGCTCACAGTTCTCAGAGGAAAGGGGGAGACCCTAAGAACCACAGGAGCCGGCTTCCTGGCGCTTCAGGGCAGGCTCAGGCTGTCCCCGTGGGTGGAGGCAGGAGACGCAGTCACCCCATGGGCACCCGCCTGGCTGCCTGTCCTGGATTCCCCACCCAGGGGTCTGGAGTCAGGGCAGGTCTGGCCCAGCTTGTCACTCAAAAAAACTGAGAACACCAGCCTTGAGCCTCACAGTTTTATTTTCTTCTCATCCATCCTTCCTTTCAGCACCAATAAAGGAAGAAAACACTCCTCTTTCCAAAATATTTTATCAGGTGTAAAGATTGTTTTTCTTCTAGGGAAGAATCGTCTGGATATATATTTGATAATGTTTTTTTTACCAAAACTTTAGGTGTGCTTACCATATAAAACCCCTCATATCCCGTAAGGATACTATACAGAAAAAAATATGGAAATTAAAAAAGTGGTTTTTTTTTTCTTTTTTTTAAAACAGTATTTCTAAATCTCAGCAAGTTAATACAATAGTTAAAAAGCATCAAGGTTACTATTCATCCTTTATAGTCATGGTGGTTTTGGACAAATGAAAATGGGCGCTTCCTTCCTAAGCTGACCCCACGGCCTCGAGCTGCTCTGGAGGAGCTGAGCCCGGAGCTTGGGTTTGGGGTTCAGGGTCTACCCCTGTGTCCTCCTCCCAGGCCTAGATGTCACAGAATCTGAGATCCTGGCAATGCTGCTTTTCTCTCTCAGAAAAATCCAAATGGAGAAACCTGGCTTGTCCACAAGCCCCGGGAACCCCAGGCACGACGAAGTGCCAGGCTGGGCGCGCTCGGCCTCTGGCGGGGACATGCCATGGTGGGATGCGCTACTGGGGGACCTGGGGGCAGGACACAGACGAGGCACAGGGAGGTGAGACTTGCCTAAGGCCACCCTGTGAAGTGAGGAGGGAGGGAAGCGAGTGAGCAGGCCTGCCCCGCTGGCTGCCCTGTGCTGGCTGCCCTGTGCTGGCTGCCCTGTGGCGGAGCAGCTGAGCTGTGCTGGCACTTCCCGGCTCCAGCCCGAGGCCTCGGGTCGCCCTGCCCGGGGGAGCCTCGCCTGTGTGAGCAGATTCCCAGCTGCCCCTGACTCCATGAGGCCCGGCCAAGGCCCTGCAAGAACAGGCCCTCGGAGGAGGCTCAAGGGCAGCCCTCAGCGGAGAGCCAGCCCCTTCCTGGCTCAGGCACCCCGGGAGGGCTGGGCTGGCAGTGCCGGGAGCCTGGGGAAGGGGAGGCTTACTGGCCGAAACCCTTCGGCCAGCTGCTCACCAGGCCCCGGGGTGCGGTCATAGCTCCATGGCCCTGGGCGCCTCAGGCTCTGGGATTGTCCTCCCCCAGCACAGTGCCCAGCATCTGGCTGGCTGCTTGAGCCCCGTGTGGTCCCTCTGCTTGGCCCCCTCTTGCAGCTCAGTGGGTGGCAAAGCACGGCGTCAGTGCCCCAGCACCTGGAGGCTTCCTCCAGCAGAGTCCTGGTGCCCCCTTCCCAGCCTCACTGGGCAAAGCTGGCTTGGACTGGAGCCAAGGTTAGGGTGCTGCAGGACGGGGAGACCAATGGGATGTCAAAAACAGTCCCCCAGTGGGAGAAGCCTTGCACCTTGAACTGAAAAACCCCTCTGTGTGTGACTCTGGGGAGAAGCCCCATTGTCTCTTTTAAAAGGCAGGTGGGCAGGGGCAGTGCTGAAGGGCGGGAGCTGAAGTGCTGTCACTGCCTCGCCTGGGTGCCCAGGTGGCGGGGGGCGGGGGCTGTGTGCCTGGACCCCAGACAGTGCAGCTCCCTGCTCCGACCGGGCAGCGGCGGGCCGGCTGGGGAGCGAGAGGTGGCCCTCGGCACCTGCACCCCTTCCCAGCCTGGGTGGGGGTCCTGGTGAGGGGGATGGCCGGGGGGGCCGGGCTGCAGCCCCAGCCCAGGGGCAGGCACGGTTCCTGAGCTCAGCCAGCACGTGGGGAAGGAAAGCCCCCAGGGAAGAGTTGGTCCCAAACCAGAGAGGTGTCCGGAGGGGGCGCTATGGAGGGTCAGGCAGAAAGGAGGACGTGTTGGTTTTGATAGACGAGAAGAAGCTACAAACCTGTGTCATTTTCAAAATCAGAGTGCCCCCTCCGCCCGCACGCTGTGTGTGCCCCTCCTGCCTGTGAAAAAGGTGGGTGCTCTCTCCTTGGAGTTCTGGTTTATGGCTCCACTCCCAGGGCTGCGTCTCTGGAGGGCTGGCCAGAGCCGGCAGGACCCTGGGGTGCCGGGGCTGGGGGAAGGGACCCTGTCTCAGGGAGCGCAAAGTCCTACCTAGGGACTTGCAGACCCTTTAAAGTGAAGGGTTTTGGGTTGTTTTTTTTTTGTTTTTTTTTTTTTAACTTT
>JAQZBX010028362.1:0-27858 GCA_029593785.1 Cabassous unicinctus | reverse complement strand
GGCTGTGTCCTGGCCTCAGGGATGAACAGACATGGGTCAGACTGTCCACCAGAACATTCCCGCAGGAGGAGAAGCTAGGGAGATGCCCTTTGCTTTCTGCAATAAACATTCATCACAGGCTTATGTCATAGATATTGCGGGTTCCGTTACAGACCACAGCAGTAAAGTGAATATCCCAATGTATTTTTTTTTTTTTTTTTGGTTTCCCAGTGCATATAAAAGTTACAGTTACACGATACTGTAGTCTATTAAGTGTGCAATAGCATTAAGTCTAAAAACACAATAAATGTACCTTAATTAAAATGTACGCAGAGACAGGAAGTGGGCACATGCTGTTGCTAGGCTTGCTCCACGCAGGGTTGCCGCAGGCCTCCAGGTACGAAGAAGCGCAATATCCATGGAGCGCAATAAAGAAACGTGCAGTAAAGTGAGGTATGCCTGTAGCGTTTATCGATTACGATGGTTATGCCATATTTCCTTGATGCTAAGACACCACTGACTTTAAGGCACATTATCAATTTCATAGTCGTTTTAGGGGGAAAGAAAAAAAGAAACATCGCATCAATGTACAAATCGATTGCACGAATGCTTCCAAATTTCAAAAGTGTTAAAATGGGAGAAACTGTGAATTAGTGTCAAGAAAAAATGTAGAAAACTTAGAGAATACAGAAAATAGAAAACCCCCAGAGGGGAGTATAAAAATCATATATAATCTCATTCTCTAGGGAGGACCATTGTTATCCTTTTGGCATATTTCCCTTATTCTGTGTGTCTTGTTTTGCATCACAGATAAAAATGTACAAATATACAAATTTTGGATAAAAGTTGTATTCTTGGTTTTCCCTTAATATCACATTATGGACATTTCCACATGATATCAACCAGGACGTTTCTCCTTGCTCCATTTTAATGGATACATTATATTGTATATATTACATACTAAGAAGTTACTAAAACTTTCCAGTATTCTTGGATACTATTTTTAGCATCTAGTTTTTTATATTTTCTATTATGTGTAATGACATCAGAAAATCTTTGTACTGACATCTTTACTCTATTGTAGATTATTTCCTTAGAGTTAGTCCTCAGATTTAGGATTAGTAGAACAGAGGATATGGACATTTTTATGATTATTGACATATATTGCCAAAAAATTTAGGTAACGTTATTATTGCCTTTTCTAATATGGACAATTACAAATATGATGCGAGCAGGAGAGGGAAACCAAAATTATAATCTCCCTTTCCTGGAGACAACAGACAAGTCACAAGGGCATTTTTTCTTCTCTTCTTCATTTGGATTTTAAGGTAGAAAGTAATGTCTCCCTTTCAGAAACAGAAATGATATAATGTATAAGAGACAATCCCAGGGTCACAGTGGAGCCCTGCATGAGGGACGCCCTTTGGTTATCCTGTACAGGAACCCTAAAGTCACCACCAGGTCGGGTCTCCCCGTGGAGACAAAGGCCATCTCATCTCTGCCTCTCACTGGAACTCATCTGAGTCAAGGCAGACCCCAATGTCTACGACCAAAGGCCCAGAGTGAGACCTGGGCCTCTAGACCTCTCCGAGACATTGCTCCCACTGTCCGCGAGTCCCTGAAGTCAGACGAGAACGCCAGCGGGGAAGAGGCCTGGCTTAGCACAGGCCTGCCTCCCTGTGGCAGGGGGCCCTGCCTTTGCTTCTCGGGACCCCACTCTTCAGGGACCCACCTAGGTTCAGGCCCCAGATCTTAAGTTCCACCCCCCAGGCAACATAATGTCTTGAAAGAAATTAGGCTGTGCCTACTTCCTGGGTTCGTCACAGTTTCAAGACGATGCGTATTTTATTTGGTCTGTGCTTTGGTCCACCTTGTTCTTTGGCTGCGGTATCTTTAATATAGATTTGTGTGTCACCTCCGTTGCTCTTACATGTTTCCCATACAACCCTACTTGGCACCACATTTGACAACGTCAACATTCACAGTGGTTCCCTGATGTATTTGACAGTATCGGCCCTTAAAATGTTTTCACAATTCTTACATGTAACCACATCTGACAGGATCAGCAGCTGAAATGTTCCACAAAACTATGTATTCACAGTTTTGAATATCAGCAGCTATTGTTTTCACAATAGCTGTACGTAGTGACTGCTCATTTATTCAGCACACTTTTCCTTTTCCTTTTTTTTTTTTTTGAGAGCCAGGCTTTTTAAATTTTTTTTATTTTGGGGTACAAAGATCGATAAGATTTAAACGACACTTTCAAAAAACCATTAGTTCACCAAGAAATCAAATAACTAATAACCAGCATTTATTGAGAATTTGCTACGTATCAGGCATTGATCCAAGTGGTTTTCATGTCATAACTCATTAAAACCCTTCCACTACTCTCAGAGGTAAATTATATCAATCTCATTTTACAGGCGAGAAAACTGAGGGACTCAATGGATACGCACTTTGTCCTGGGACACTCAGCCAGAAAGAGGCAGAACTGGGATTTGAATCTCGTACTTTCTCACCTCTTTGAAGGGATCATGGGCTACTAGGGAGTGGGAAGGAAGGCTTCAGGAGAGGGCAATATTAGCAGGAATTTCAAAGATTTAGTAGCAGTCAGGTCAAGTGGAAAATGCAGGAGTGTGTGTGACTTCTGTGAGCCACACAACCAGGAAGCACTGGTCAGGGAAGAGGGTCCGGTTTGGTGGAGCTTGGTGGTGCGACAGGCAGAAGCAGGATGGGGAAGGCTTTGAAGGCCATGCTAGGGAATCTGGATGTATTTTACAGACACCAAGAAGGTTGCTGCCTCAAGTGGCACGCAGATTTTTATGCTTGAACACTCATTCTGGCTGCAGGTGCTGGAAAGGGTTAGATGGGGAGATGCTGCAGGTGGAGAGGCGAGTCTTCAAGTTGGACTCCATTCCTGTGGAGAAGAGAGAAAGAGAGGGTACCCTGCTTTGGGAAGCCCAACTCCCTCCCTTCTTTACGTCCTCAAGGAGGCCTGGGATTTCAATTTTCCTCTTCCTGTGCAGCTGCCGTTTGGAGGCCGCTCCACCTGTGCAGGTCTTATCACAGCTGCTTCCAAGGCGCAGAACTCCAGAGAGGCTCTTGAGTTCCACAAAGCTCACCTGGGGAGTGTGCTCATGCTCTGCCCCCACCTTCTTGAAGGATCTCTAAAGAGGCTGCGTGCAGAATGCTGCCCCGGCACTGCTGCCTGGTCCCTGGCGCGTCCTTCTTGCTCAGTGGGGGTACCAAGGTCCCTGATCCCCTCTATCTCCGACTTGCAGACATTTAGCTTCAGAGATGAGCTGCTGCTGGAGATATGCAATGTGGGCACTTTGCCATTTAGAACCCAGGAAAGTACCCACAGATGCATGGATGGGCAGGAAGAGGGAGGGGATTCCCTTCTCTCTTGGCAAAGAGACAGAGAACATTCCCCTGTCCCACTCTTTTGCAGCCCCAGAAAAGCCAAACCCCTTACATCCACTCTTGCTGCTCAGTGCCTCTCCTCACCCCTCTTCCAAGATTTCTGGGACACTGAAAGCTCTGTTCAGCTCTCTCGGGGCCAGCTGCTCCTGTACTAGAGAGGATTTCTCTCCAGAGCTGCTATAATAGCTTGATGATGTTCCACTAATAAGGGAAAGGTAATTGATTAAGTGAAAATATACATTGTAATTGAACTTGTCACATTTCAGTTTTTCATTATCGTGTGACAAGTCTCTTAGTGCATTTGCAAGATTTGCAAGGAGTGCATGGATGGAGGAGGGATGGGGACAGTGGAGGAAAGCTGTCCTCTGCTCCCATATCCAGCACAGTAGGTGCACTTCCTAATTGTAAACTGCCTCACCAGGACTCCAGAGTGTGCATGCGTGTGCAAATGCTCACCTACAGAATAATGTCGCTAAGAATACTGGTGTGCAAATATCTGTCGAGTCCCTGCTATCAAATCTTTTGGGCATACACCTAGAAGTGGGATTGCTGAGTCATATAGTAATTCCATACTTAATTTTCTGAGGAACTGTCAAACAGTTTTCCACAGTGGCTGTACTGATTTACATTCTCACCTACAATAAATGAGTGTTTCTATTTCTCTGCATCCTCTCCAACATTTGCTATTTTCTGTTTTGTTTTGTTTTTTAATAGTAGCCATTCTATTGGGTGTGAAATGGTATCTCACTGTAGTTTTGACTGGCATTTCCCTAATAGCTAGTGATGCTAAGTATCTTTTCATGTTTTGGTTATTTGTGTATTTCTTTGGAAAAATGTCTATTCAAGTTGTTTGCCCGTTTTTTAGAATGGGCTGTCTTTTTATTGTTGAATTGTAGAATTTCTTTATATATTCTGGATATTAAACCCTTTTCAGATATGTGGTTTCCAAATATTTTTTTCCTATTGAGTAAGTTGTGTTTTCACTTTCATGATATAGTCCTTTGATGCACAAAAGTTTTTTTTAAATTTCGATGATGTACCATTTATCTATTTTTTTCTTTTGTTACTTGTGCTTTGGGTGTAAACTCTAAGAAACCATCAACTAACACAAGGTTCTGAAGATGCTTCCCTATGTTTTCTTCTGGAGTTCTATAGTTCTAGTTCTTATATTTGGATATAGCAAACATTTTGAGTTGATTTTTGTATATGGTGTGAGGTAGGGGTCTACCGTCGTCCTTTTATACATGGGCATCTGGTTTTCCTAGCACTGTTTGTTGAAAAGACTATTCTTTCCCCATTGAGTGGACTTGGCACCATTGTCAAAAATCAATTGGCCTTAAATGTGAGGGTTGATTTCTGAGCTCTCAATTTGATTCCGTTGGTCTATACGTCTGTCCTTGTGCCCGTAACATGCTCTTTTGATTACTTCTTTACATCCTCAAGAATACCTGGGATTTCAATATTCCTCTTCCTGTGTGGCTGCTGTTTGAAGGCCACTCCGTCTGTGCAGGGCTTACTGCACCTGCTCCCAAGGAGCAGAACCCCAGGGAGGCCTTTGTAATAAGTTTTAGGACTGGGAACTGGGAGTCCTCCAACTTTCTTCTTCTTTTTCATCATGGTTTTGGCTATTTGGGGCCCCTATCTTTCCATATAAATTTGATGATTGGCTTTGCCATTTCTGCAAAGAAGGTTGTTGGACTTTTGTTTGGGATTGAGTTGAATCTGTAAATTGCTTTGAGTAGAATTGACATTTTAACAATATTTAGTCTTCCAATCTCTGAACACAGAATGTCCTTCCATTTATTTAGGTCTTCTTTGATTTCTTTTAGGAATATCTTGTAGTTTTCCGTGTACAAGTCCTTTACATCCTTGGTTAGGCATATTCCTAGATATTTCATTCTTTTAGTTGCTATTATAAATGGATTTCCCCCTTGATTTCTTCTTCAAATTGTTCATAGTCAGTATAGAGAAACACTACTGATTTTGGGATGTTGATCATGTACCTCATCACTTTGCTGAATTCATTTATTAGTTCCAGTGGCTTTCTTGTGGGTTTTTAAGGATTTTCTGTATGTATGATCATGCCATCTGCAAATAGAGAAAGTTAATTACTTCTTCCTTTTCAATTTGGATGCCTTTTAATTTCTTTCTCTCGCCTAATTGCTCTAACTGGAACTTCCAGTACAATGTTGAATAACAGTGGTTACATTGGGCATTCTTGTCTTTTTCCAGATCTTAGAGAGAAAGCTTTCAGTGTTTCATCATTGAGTATGATGTTAGCTGTGGCTTTTTCATAGATGCCTTTTATCATGTTGAGGACATTTCCTTCTATTCCTAGTTTTCTAAGTGTTTTCATCAAGAAGGGGTGCTTACATAACTGGGATGAATCCCACTTGATCATGAGGTATTATTTATTGATGTGCTGTTGGATTTGGCTTGTCAGTATTTTGTTGGGGCTTTTTGCATCTATATTTATAAAGGATGTTGGTCTGTAATTTCTTGTGGTATCTTTATCTGGCTTTGGTATGAGGGTGATGTTGGTCTCTTAGAATGAGTTAGGGAGTGTTCCCTCTTCTTCAATTTTTTCAGAGGACTTTGAGCAGGATACTTGTTCATTCTCCTTGGAATGTTTGGTAGAATTCACCCGTGAAGCCACCTGTTCCTGAGTTTTTCTTTGTTGAGAAGTTTTTGACTGCTGATTCAATCTCTTGCCTAGTTATTGGTTTGTTGAGATCTTCTGTTTCTTCTTGAGTCAATGTTTGTAGTTTGTGTGTTTCTAGTAATTTGTCCTTTTCATCCAGGTTATTCAAGTTTTTGTTGTACAGTTGTTCACCAACATGACAACAAGTATCTCTTATGGTCATTTTTATTTCTGTGGGCTCAATAGTAATGCCCTTCTTTTCATTTCTGATTTTAGTTATTTGTTTCCTCTTTTTTTTTCATCAGCCTAGCAAAAAACACCATTCATTCTATTTGCAAATTGGTTCTGCTTTGGCTGCTGTGTCCTTCAGAGCTTAGTTCTCCCATAAAGCAGATCAGCCCAAGGCAAATGAGAAGCACAGGGTCCTCTCTATCTTATCTGAGCCTGTGGAGCTGGAACCTGGGAGCTGCTGCTTCTCCTGGGTCTGGGCTTGCTGCAGGCTCCAGGAATTCCCTGTTTACAGTCCACAGGAGTCTGGGTGAAAGCCCCCTCTACTCCGTTTGGAGCAGAACTCCTCCCCTTCCTGGGTGCTCTACTGGGTGACTTAATGCAGATAGTTCTTTGCTCCAGGCCATTTCAACTCAATTGCTTTTCATACCATCCCAGCTGTGTGCAAGCAGCTTCTCTACCCTCAGGACAAATTCTGGGAGGGCAAGCCCTGAGCAGGTTCCTGGGCTCAGCCTGAGTTGGCACTGACATACATGCACCCAGTGTGCACACAGGGGCCATGTGCTCCTTGTGGAACAGGGCCAGGGACCCACCATGGGAGTACAAGTGGCTTGTGGAGGGAGTGGAGGAGGGGCCAGCCAGGGTACCAGAGCTTCTTTTATGGCTTTTGCAATTGTGTTTTCTTGATTCAGCACTTGCCCAGTTTATGCAGCCTTTCCTTTTGAGGAAGTTTACTGTCTTAAAATTCCTCAGTTGTCTCTGCCCCAGAGGAGTTGGCACAATAGCTATCCTCAGAGCAGATCCCCAGTGATCTGAAGTGGGGACCAGAGGTAGAGATGTGGGATCAGACCACACATGGCTGGAGTTTGGAGGACTAGTCTTTATGACCACCCTGGCACTAGTAAGCTGAGCCTGGGGCCTGAGCTCCAGTGCCCACCGCTGCTTTCCAGGGGGCTGGGGGCCGGGGGGCGGAAACTCACCGCTCTTTATGGCAAATTACCAGCCTCTTCTTCCCACTCTCAGTGTTCCCCTAGACTCCGGAGGTCCAAAGTGTTGATTCAGATAGTTCCTGGCAGTTCAGTAGTAGCTTTGGAGGTGGGACTGATTCCTGGAGCGTCCTACTCTGTTCCCACCATCCCCGGTACCTCTTTTAGTATAAGGAGGAAGTACATCATTGGGCTTAGGAAAGGGGCTTGGGAACTGCACTGCCTGCCTTGGGAGAGTACTAAACGCTCCGTGCCTCTGTTTTTCTCTTCTACTAACCGAGGATAATAATAACATTTGGTGCTTAGGATTACTGTGAAGATTAGATCGGGTTAATTTATTTTTGTAAAGCTTTTAGAACAATACTCATGGCAAAAACTGAATAAATATTAAAAATCACTAGTATTCTTTCTTTCAAAACCATTTTAGATGTTTATATGAGCCTAGGCACCTAGAAAACACCTTGAGGCCAAGCTTGTCGCTGCTGTTTTATTGGGGGAAGGGGTTAAACCAAGGTTTCAGGAAGGAGCGAAAAGGGGGAAGTGAGGCAGAGAAGGCAGGAAAGCAAACAGCAGCTACGCGGGACCGTTTTGCCCCAGCCCCGAGAAAACACAGCCTGAGTCTTGGTCATGTGAGATTCTCCAGAGGGGCCACATGGAATCTCTGCGTCTCAGAATAGTCCACTGGGAGTGTAGGGATAGAGGGAAGACAAAGAAATTCATCTGTTGGCTCTTTCCTATCTCCCGTGTCTCATTGGTCAAAATTTGCTCTCTAAGGCATTAATTCCCTTGCGTTTCTGGATGTGTCATCCAGCCCCTGCTGCAGCTTTGGGGAAGTCAGAGCCTCTGTGCATCTGGTTGGGTGAGACCTGGGTGTTGGAGCTGCAGAAGCACCTGCCCTGGCAAAAGCCTGCGTTTGCGCCCCAGCATTTAGTGGTGGCCAAGACTCTCCACTGAACATGTAGCTAAAGCCTGGGGGATTTTGGGGGCTGATTGAATTTCTGCACGTAAACTGGGTCCAATACAGGTTTCCCTTGTGTCCCTCAGACCAACTTATGCCCTCATAGGAAGTTTTCTTTTTAAAATAATCTTATATGAGGAAATAGTGCCCTCACTTCTTCCCTGAAAGGGAAGAAACAAACCCATTCCTTCAAGGTGGTGACCAGTTGAAATTTTCTAAAAAGACGTAAAGAGCTTTTTAGCTGGTTTTGGGCTGTCTTTGCTTAGTCTGGGATGTTTGCCTGGCTGGGGAGCACAGATCTTCATTCCCAAGGAGCCAACCCTAGGGAGCCTTGTCTGTGCCAGACCATGGTGGCTGCAATTTCCCAATCATAACTATCACTGAGCATGGAAGCACCCAGCGATGCCCCAGTGAATTTGTAGGTTCTAGAAATAATCCTCCCTGGCGACCTTCGCTCCACATGTTGCTTGCCTGATCAGCACCCTGGATCCTTTCTTTGTCTGCTGAGCTAGAAGTGTAAGGAATCCAAAGTCATGAGGCAATAGTCACATCTGAGTTCAGAGGAGCCGATATTGTGTTTCTGGATGGAAGACTCCCAACCCACATTCCACCTCACCCCTCCCTGTCCCTGGACCAGGATCTCTACCTAAGCTGGCAGAGCCCAAGTTTGAGGACACGGAGCATCGATTCTAACAGGGTCTCTGGGATTGATGGTGAGAGGGAGAAATCCCACCTCTGCCCCTGGGTTCTTGAATCCATAAATACTAGCTTTGGGGGATATAGCACCATCTTTTTCTTGTTTGCTAAGGATTATCATTATTGGGTTTTAAATATTGTCATTTTTTCCTTACACCTATTGAAACGATTATATGACTTTCTCCTTTATTCTACTAATGTGGTGAATCACACTGGTTGATTTTTTGAGTGTAAATCTAATGTTACATGCTTGGGATAAATCCAACTTTGCCTTGCTGTATTTTCCAATTTATTATTGCCTGATTCAATTTTCTAGTATATTTTTTAGGGATGTTCATGTCCATGTTCATGAGTTATCTTAACCTGGGATTTTCCCCCTGAAATGTCTTTATAAACTTTTGGTGATCAGGTTATGCTGGCCTTATAAAACTAGTTGGGATTTGTTTTCTCCTCCTTTTTATCGGAAAGTGTTTGTGTCAGTTTGGTATTACTTCTTCCATAAATTTTTAATAAAATTCACCTGTAAAATTATTTTTGATGGCAAATTCAATTTTGATACACACATATACATACATACATATATAAAAATATGCCTATATATGAATCTATGTATGTACATATATGTATGTGTGCATGTACATGCACATATATATATGCCTATTTATATTTTCTTGCATCCATTTTAAGTTGATTTTAAAAGAATCTTTCCATTTTATCTAAGTCATCAAATTTATTGGCATAGTTGTTTATAATAGCCTCTTATATTTTATTATAATAGCCTCGTATTATATTTTAATGACTTTAGGATCTGTGGTGATACACCCTATTCTACTTACGACACTAGCAATTTGTGCTTTTGTCCCCTTCCTTTATTTCTTGATCTTTCATACTGAAGTTATTATCAATATTATTAATCTTTTCAAAAGACCAACTTTTGACTTTGTTGATTTTCTTTATTGTTTATCTCTTTCATGCATTTGTCCCCTTATTTTAGTATTTTCTCTCTTCTATCTACTTTGGTTTAACTGATCTTCTTTTCCTAGCTTCTTACGGTGGTAGGTTACATCACTGTTTTAATGTCTTTCATCTTTTCTCTTCTAGGCTCCTAAAAGGACACATTTCTCCCGAAGCACTGCTTTAGTTGCATCCTACAGATTTTGACATCATTATCACCCCATTTGAAATATGTTCTAATTTCTTTTGTGATGTCTTATTTGACCCTTGGGCTATAATATTTCTCAACATTTGGGGATTTTCTTGATATCTTATTGTTTAGGTATCCAATTTAATATCATTGTTATCAACCATACACTGTACGTTATTGAGCTTTTGAAATTTTTGATACTTGTTTTATAGCCCAGAATATGATTTTGTTGAGCATTTTCTGTACATGTGCAGAAAAATGTGTTTTTTACAGTTTTTGGTGTAGTGTTTTGTAAATGTCAACTACATCGGGTTGGTTGGTTGAGTTGTTCAAATCTTCCAAATTCTCTCTGCTTTTTTGTCAACATTTTTGATCAATTATTGAAATAAAGGGAAAAAACCAACCTCCATTTATTTATTTTAATTGTTTATTTATCCTTGTTGTACGGCCACATTTTTGCTCCTTGTTTTTGAAGCCCTGTTCTTAGGTGCATACACATTTAAGATTTTTGTCTCCTTGATGAATTGACCCTTTTATTTTATTTTATTTTATTTACACTTTTTAAAACTTCATTTTGTACATTTAATAATTGAAAATATAAACAATTAAAATCTGAAAAGTAAACACAGACGAATAAATATATAAATTTCTCAATTAAATGTACTGAATACATATAAAATTTTTTTGAATCAAACAATATGTTACACAATATATTTGGTTCATAGTAACACATTCATACAGTATTTGTCCTTTTGTGTCTGGCTTGCTTCGCTCAACATAATGTCCTCCAGGTTCATCCACGTTGCCATATGCTTTACGACTTCATTTCTTCTTACAGCTGCATAATATTCAATTGTGTGAATAGACCACAGTTTGTTTATCCATTCGTCTGTTGATGGACACCTGGGTTGTTTCCAGCTTTTGGCAATGGTGAATAATGTCTCTATGAACATCGGTGTGCAGATGTCTGTTCGTGTCACTGCCCTCTTTTTCTGGGTATATACCCAGTAGTGGTATTGCCGGGAATTGACCGTTTAATAATGGTGAAATGTCTCTCTTTATCAGCGGTAAACTCTTGGTCTTGAAGTCTCTTTTGTCTTATATTACTATAGCTATACTAGTTTTCTTATGCTTAGTGTTCGTATTGTACATAGTTTTTTTATCTTTTTATTTTCAACCTGTATCTTTATATTTAAAGTATGTTTACTGTAAACAACTTATAGTTTTGTCCTGATTTTTTTAGTCTGATAATTTCTGCCTTTTAATTAGAATGCTTTGTCAATATAATTATTGACATGGCTGGATTAAAGTTTGCCATCTTGTTATTTTATATTTTTTATTCTGTTATTTGTATCTTTTTATCTTCTGTGTTTTTTTATTCCATGTTTTGCATAAATGAAGTGATTTTAGTATTCCATTTTATATCCTCTGTTTACCTTTTAGCTATATTTATTTGTGTTATTTTTTAAAATGATTCTTCTAGAGATTACACTAATCTTTATCACAGCCTACCTGCAAATAATATTATTAGTTTATGAGTAATGTAAGAAACTTAAAACAGTATAACTCCATTTACCTCTCTGTCCATTTATGTCTCTGTATCTTTTACTTCTACATATGTTATAAACCCAAAATACATTCTCATTATTTTTACTTAAGTAGCCTGTAAAATGTTAAAGAAATGTGTATGTGTATGTGTATGTGTATGTGTATGTGTATGAGTATGTATAAGAGAGAGAGACAGTATTAAGAAAAAAGCTTTAAAATATTTACATATATTTTTTACCTTTCATGATGTTCTTTATTCCTTTGAAAGATCCAAGTTTCCAGATGGTATCATTTTTTCTACAGCCAGAAAGCCAGAAGAAACTTCTTCAATATTTTTTATAGTATGAATCTGCTGGCAAAACGTTCTCTCAGATTTTGTATGGAAAAGACTGTATTTCTCCTTCAAGGATATTTTGCTGGACATAGAATTCTAGACCGATAGCCTTTTAAAAAATTTTTAGCATTTCATCTTAAATATGTCATTGCTTTGTCTTCTGGCCTCCATTGTTTCTAATGAGAAGTCAATCATCATTTGATCTTTTTTCTCCTGTATGTAATGCGTATTTTCCTTTGTTTGCGTTTACGTTTTTTTCCTTAGCTTTGGTTGCCAGCATTTTGATGATGGTGAGCCAAGATGATGGTTCTCTGTTTTCACTGTGCTTGCAATCTGCTGTGCTTATTTGGATCTTTGAGTTGATGTCTCTCATCAATTTTGAAAAATTCTTGGCCATTATCCTTTTTTGTAAATATTCCATCATCACTGTGTAAGGGTTCTGATTTCTCTGCATCCTCGCCAGCACTTGTTATTATTATTTTCTTTTAAATAACAGCCATTCTAGTGGGTATGGAGTGGTATGTCATTGTGGTTTTGATTTGCATACCCCTGATGACCAGTGATGTTGAGCATGTTTTCATGTACTTTTTGGCCGTTTGTATATCTTCTTTAGAGAATGTCTATTCAAGTTCTATGCCAATTTTCTGATTAGGTTATTTGTCTTTTTGTCATTGAGTTGTAGCAATTCTTTATGTATCTGGATATATTTGTTAGCAATTATTTTCTCCCTACATTGAAAGAAGAATTAACACCAATACTTCTCAAACTTCTCTAAAAATTTGAAGAAAAAGTCCTTCTTTGTCATTTTATGAGGACAACATTATCCTAATACCAAAGCCAGATGAAGACATCACAAGAAAAGAAAACCACCGACCAATATCCGTTATGAATATAGATACAAAATTACTCAATACCAGTGAATTGAATCCAACAGCATATTAAAAGGATTATATGCACCATGACCAAGTGGGTTTTATCACAGGAATGCAAGTGTAGTTCAGCATTAGAAAATCAATCAATGTAAGACACAGAAAGGAGGGGAAAAAATCACAATCATCTTAATTGATGCAGAAAAGGCATTTGACAAAATCTGATGCCTTTTCATGACAAAGAACCCTCAGAAAACAAAGGGTAGAAGGGAACTTCTGAGCATGATAAAGGACATATATGAAAATCCCACAGCTAACATTATACTAATGGTGAAAGACTGAAACCTCCCCCCTGAGGTTAGCAACAAGGCAAGAATGTCTGCTTTCACCACTGCTATTCCACGTTATGCTGGAAGTCCTTGCCAGAACAATCAGGTGAGAAGAATAAATAAAAGGCATCCAGATTGGAAGGGAAGAAGTAAAAATATTTGCAGATGACATGATTCTTTATATAGAGGACCCCAAATAATCCACAAGAAAACTACTAGATCTAACAAACAAATTCTGCAAAGTTTCAGGCAACAAAAGTAACATGAAAAAAATCATTTGTGTTTCTATACACCAGCAAAGAATATCCTGAAATGGAAATTAAAAAGGAAATTCCATTCTCAATAGCTCCTAAAAGAATAGAATACCTAGGAGTAAATTTTGCCAAGGAGGTAAAGAACTTGTGCATGGTAAACTATCACTGTTGAAAGAGATTAAAGACCTAAATAAATGGCATGACATCCTGTGTTCATGGACAGGAAGACTTAGTATTATTCACATGTCAATATGACCCAAAGGAATCTACAGATTCATTACCATACCAAGCAAAATCCCAGCAGTCTTTTTTTTTTTTTCAGAAATGGAAAAGCCAGTCCTCAAGTTCATATGGAATTGCAAGGGGCCCCGAATATCCAAATCGGTATTGCAAAAGAATGAAGTTGGAGGTCTCACTTACTGATTTCAAACCTTACTACAAAGCAACAGTAATCAAAACAGTGTGGTGCTGGCATAAAGGTGGACATATAGACCAGTGGAGCAGCATGGAGGGTTCAGAAATAAGCCAACTGCTTTCTGACCAGGATGTCAAATACATTAATTGGGGGAAGGAACCGTCTCTTCAACAAATGGTGCTGGGAAAATGGAATATCCATTGTAAAAGAATGAAATTGGACCCCTACCTCATACCATATGCAAAAACTAATTCTAAACATATGAAGGACCTAAATATGTAAGAGCTGAAACCAAGAAATTTTTAGAAGAAAACATAGAGGGAAACCTTTATAACCTTGGCTTTGGTAGTGATTTCTTAGATACGACACCAAAAGCATGTGTAACAAAATAAAAACTGGATAAAATGGACTTTATCAAAATTAAAAAAAAAACAAAAACGTGAATGTGAAAGGACATTATCAAGAAAGTGAAATGATATCTGTCTGTCTTCCAGCTCACCTGACAATGTTCTGAGGTACTGAGGAATTCTGTTTCTCCAGCTCAGCCCCTGGCTTGCTATTCCTGGAGTTGTCTCTTTCCATCCTCCGCTCTGCTCCCTAGTCTTTGGAGCGAGCTGTCCAGTGCTCTAAGTGAAGACCAGAGAGCCCTGAAAGGACTTTCCCTAGCTCTCCTGCCCCACGCTCAGCCTTCAGTGGGCTTCTGCTGCTTACTTGAAGAAAGTTCATGGCGTCTCATGGAGTTTTTTCTCAGCCCTCTTGCCCTGCCGTCATCTGGCAATGGGTTGAGAATGGGAGGTGATCTCTTTCGTCTCTGCCTTTTATGTACTGCTTCCATATAGTTGGAGAAGGCCTGTGGGAGACATCTGGGGAATGAGTACAGAGCTGTTCTGTGGCTGGGATCCCACAGCTTCCTTTCTCACCTGATCACACATGGACGTGAAATTTTTGTAAAATGTCTGGCTGGTTTTTCCTTGCCTTTGTCTATTATTCTGAATTCTTCCTTTTCCCAAAGATGAGAGCAGCTGTGGATGTCTTCTCTCTAAGAAAGGGCTCATTGCTGTCTGGAATTTAATTCATTTAGGCTTCTTGACAACCTCATCACTCTGATGGGCTAAAAAAAATAACTTCAATTTTGTAGATTATCTGGCTTCTTTTGATGGTAGCATGGGAGAGACCCTCCCCTGAGATTTTCTACGTCCCAAACAGACCATCCATATGTTATAGCTCTGCTCTCTAGAAGCTGTCACTGCGACAATTACAAGTTTCAAATATGGACAGTGAGTGATTATTAAACTCCAACCAATGGTTGTTTTGTTTTTCTCTTTTCTTTTAGAGATTTATTTTATTTCTCCCCACCCCTCGTTGTTTGTGCTCACTTTCTGGTCTCTGTGCCTGTTTGTTGTATGTTCTCTGAGTCTTGCTTGTCTTCTTTTTAGGAGGCACTGGGAACCAAACCTGCGACCTCCCACGTAGGAGGGAGGAGCCCAATCGCTTGGGCCACCTCCACTCCCTGCTTGTTGTGTGTTCCATTGTGTCTCCTTGTTGCGTCATCTCATTGTGTCATCTCATTGCATCAGCTCGCTGTGGCAGCTTGCCGCGCCAGCCCCTCGCATCAGCTTGCTATCTTGCTTGTCTTCTTTAGGAGGCACGAGGAACCGAACCCGGGACCTCCCATGTGGTAGGCGGGCGCCCAACTTCTTGAGCTACATCTGCTTCCCAGTTGTTTTGTTTTGACATCCAAAAATTCATCCATATAGACAGAGACAACAGCACACTTAAATAAATCTTTACACTTTTTCAAGTCATTGTGCCTAACATTTGGAAAATAATATTGAGGAGCAATATTAATGTGAAAAGGCCAATTTTGGTTAGAGGGGGTTTGATAAAGCAAATATTTATTCTCTGATTTTGAGCAGTGATTTGAACCAGTTCTGCAGCAAGAAGAGACCAGAGCATTTCCCTTTGTCCCTTTCTGCTAAGGCCAGGCCCCTTCTCTGGGAAGGAAGAGGGCAGTTTCACCAAGTAGAAGAGCTGTCTAGGCCCCCTTCTGTTTTCATTTTCTCGTGGTGAGTGACAGCTGGTTCACGTGATCCACAATCTTCACTAACCCTTTGATATAAGAATGCCTTCTTCTCTGGGGTCCAAATTCTCTGGAGGCTCAATGTGCCATTGTTGTTTGGGTGTAGAACTCTGCTCTTCCTCATCATACCTTGACGTTCATCAAATTCCTTTGTGGGGAGTGCTGAGAAACCACTAACACTGTCACGGTACCTTGGAGGGCAAGGGGGCTCAGTAAATTAGGAGGATATGGCGAGTGGGCACTTTGTCAAAAATAGCAGCCTCCGCAAAGAGCACTGCAGTTAAATCTCTGAGCTCTGTTAGGTAGAAACACTGTAGGCATGGTTACGATGCCAGAGCTAATGAGCCACATTTTGCTAGTAGAGTAATAATAACTTTAATTATTAATGATCAGCGTGTAGCTCTTCATGTTGACAGATATGACCAGAGACCTCAGGAGGGTGTACATCTGGAGACAAGCAGGCTGGAGGGGCTTCCCCTTTACATGCCTTTGTTCCTTGGTTCATGTAAAGGACACTCTCAGAGACTCGGGTTTAGCCTGTGACTTGAAGCAGGGAAAACTAACTCCAGGGCCTACGTCCAGGGAGGGATAGAAACACTTCCTTTGGTAAGATATCCAAACAGATTTATAAAAGTTTAAATAGGCTTGTATCTTCCACGACGTTATCACAAAGCCGTAAAAACAATAGTTCTGAGATTGTCAGAACAATCTGACTGAAATAATGGTGAGCAGAGGGTGGGCCCCCTAAGTCAATGTTGCCACCAGATATGGCGCTCGTCACTGTTGTCACGAGCAGCTTTGTAGATTTTCAGTCCGGCGACTTTTCAGGTAGACTTGTTGAAACCATCAGTCATGTTTCTCCTTTTATGGGCACAGTTTTCAGAGCCCCACTTAAATGTCTCCACTGGACAAGTTCAAAAGAGAAGTCTTGACTCTGCCCTGAACCTCTTTGTGCGCCAGTATTTCTCATCACGTGTTTCAAAGCCCTGCCATCTTTGGTTTCCTTCTTTCTTTTACTCTCCATATCCAAACCATTTACAAATACGGCTGACTTCACCTGCAGCGCATACCCCAGCCCACCCATCCGTGTGTATGGATTTATGTGAGCAGGTGTTTATGCGTGGATTTGCATGTGGATTTTATGCCTGTCTCTCCACACTCCCCACCAGAATGCGAGCTTCACAAGGTCAAAGACCTCGACTGAACTGCTGGCATTGTCAGCGCCTCCCTGCCCCCTCCGCCGCACCCCCCTCCGCCGCACCCCCCACCGCTTAGGGCACTGTTACTACCCGAACGAGCCTTTAAAGAAAACATCTGGGATTGCAGTTGAGAATTAATATATTCTACCATGGAACACTGAGCTCCAAAGAAGCAGAATTACTTACTCATTTTCAGCAAAGAAACAAGTTCTTGATCCAAATGGATACTGGGGAAATGCCTGGTAAAGTTACAGAACACGGGTTTTAATCTTCTTTGGACCAAGATTGCATACTGATGGTCTGAGGTACAGAACTGGCCTGCACAGTGTTTTAGAAAGGTTGAATTATTTGAAAACATTTAAAAAAATAGACTTTCTGTGCCTCTTTAAGGTCTGGATCATCTGGCAACACAGGACGTGCATTCTTGTCCAGCGCCAGGCCTGCACTCTCCAGCTGGCCACAGAAGGTTCTTTCCTGGCCCATTTCACTCATTTGCATTTCCTTCCTGACCCCTGTAGCCTCTGAGACACTGGCCAGTCTGGATTTCTGTGTGGCAAGGACACACATTTCACTGGCATCCTTCACTTCCACTAGCCTGGGCTCAATCTCCCGTTCTAAATGGACACATGGGGATTTGAGGGCCAGTGTCTGGCCCTTATTTGACCCAGGCAATTTCATGCCAAACCCAAGTATCTTTCTTGTTCTCTGGCTATTTCCCAGATAGTTCCGCATCAGCATGGCGAAGTGCAGGTGAACAGCTAGTGTTAACCATACCCGCCGTTCTTGGAGAAATAACTCAAAATTAAGTCCTGCTGGCTTGGCCTTTAGGGTCACCTGTCTAGGACTATATTGAATGGAAAACGTGATGGCCCAAGTGTATGCTCTTCTTTGTCACCCGTAACCAGAGCATTTTCTTCTCCATTTCCCTGGACCAGCACAACGCTAGTGTGGGGCCAGAGGTTTTTCAAAGTCCAGTCTGTCCCCCCTCCCCATTTCTATGCTTAGGAAGCTGGGACCCTCCCAGTAAAAGAAAAAACCTACCTGGGTCAGGATCTGGGTGTCACACATCCCATGTCCATGTCCTTTCCTATGCATGGCCAGTTTCCTGGAGATTTTTATATCGCTCAAGGATGGCAGGGGGTCAGACTTCTGTGAGAAATTACTCCCTAGGATGAAGTTGGAAATCAGAATTTCTCTTCATGTTTACACAACCAAACAGCATAGCCACGGAGTCCAGGAGATTTCCCTTGGGTCAGAAATGCCTATTCATTTTGTTATGTTGGTGGGTTATTTTTAAGTCACAGAAGGAATATAAATATACAACACAAAGCCAGTGCCTGCATAACATAAGGCTCAAGCTCAGACTGCAACCTCACATCTTTCCACACAAAGCTCGCCTCCCATCTGTCTTCTCATTTATCCAGTGGTGGTTTTATGACATTCCAATGATGAATATGTTCAACTCCCGTCTGGGGGGGCTCCAGTAATGAACAAAAGGCATTGGCGGCGGAGTCCACCACTTTCTCGCTATTTGCTAGTTTTCTCAGAAGAAGCACTTAAGAGTGTTTCATGAAATATCTGCTTTCAGAATCAGTAAGCATCGACTAAACTCCCCATTTTCCTTTGGGTAAAGTCTGTTAAGAAAAAGAAGGTGGGTGAATGACAGAGCCGGCCACTGGGCGATCCCAGGGTGGCACGGCTGGAGTGTGTCTGCGGCGTGCTCAATTTCTGGCTCTTTGGAAACAGAGCCGCTGGTGAACCTCTCGCCCGTCCTGGGTACCCGGTTTCTGTGACAGCTGTGTGTTTGGCTGCCGAGGCTCATCCTTTCTGCTGATTTCTATTAGTGAATTTATATATACGGCCTGAGGAATGCTACCTGTCCCTTAGCTCTTGAACCATCATTACGATCCAGAAGGGTAACTCCTTTGTAGGAGTCACCTTGGTTCAGCCAGAAAAAAATTACTGATGTGCTTTGAAAAAGGTAGAGCAAGTTTGAGTCTTTTTTTCTTTTTTTCTTTTTTTAAATGTAGCTGAATAGGATTTTAAGAAAGCAGAATTATAATGTGGACTGAAAAGAAAAGCGAGAGGTTGGGTCAGAAACTGGGTTATCAGTACAATGCAGAAAGGAAAAATAAATGCTAATAGACTGCACATATGCCCTTCCCGCTAGATTAGAGACCAGGAGGGCTCGTCCTGAATGCGGCCCATTGTGTAGCCAACAGAACAGAGTCTGGGTTCTTATTCCCTCCACACCCCCTCGTGCCACAGCTGGTTCTTCTTTCTTCTCTTATTGGGGCTGTACATTCAGTCTCTGTAGCTTGATCTCTTCCTCACTCTTCTGCTCATACAAAATGGATTGATCTGCTGAAAGAGAGGGGCCAGGAGAGGGGCTGTCTCCAAAGGAAAGGGGACGGGGTAAAAACAAAAAGCCTGGGAGGCCAATGCAGGAAAGGCCGGAGCAGGCTGCTCAAGTGTGCCGGGGCCAGCCTTGCCAGCTACCTGGAAAAAGGCCTCGTGCCTCTGTCCTCCGGGGAGCCAGGGCTCTCGGGTGTTGAACAAGCAGCGCCGACTCCCTACCCTGGGGATGCTGAGCCTCCAGGGCCGGCTTTGCTGGCTGCCTTCGCCGCTCCCTTCCCGGGAGACTAAGAGCCCTGCCTGTGAGCTGGCCTAGGAGAGCCGTAAATTCAGCACAGGTGAGCCGGGCCAAGGGCAGAGGGGCTAGGAGACTGATCCCACCCAAGACAGGGCACCTGGAAGAATGGAAGGGCGAGCCACAGGGCTGAGGCAGCGTCCACAGTGGACCACAGCTGCTCCTCGTGGCCCGCCGCGAAGCTGCACAGCGCTGTCCATCTCCAGGCTCTCCCACCTGCAGCTGTGGGACCTGGGGAACTTTGCCTAACTCTCGGCTTGTAGTTTCTTCCTCTATCAAATGGTACCTAATTTGTAGTGTTACTGTGAGGGTTCAATGCCTTAATTCATGGAACCGGCTGAGAACGTTGAGTGGCTTAGAACGAGGCCTGAAAAAGTTAGCTCTTATCACTATGATCATGACTATAACCCGTCTAGATAGGAGGCAGCCTGGTGCGATGGACAGAACGCTGGCTGAGGAGGGAGGCAGTCTGAGACCTCACTCCGACACAGCATTTGTGTGAGTTTTGCTGTTACTCAATCTCTCTGAGCCTGTTTCCCAGCTGTGAAGTGGGGCCAACACGTGGTTGTCATGCGGGTCATGAGGTCATGAATGTAAATTATCCTGGGCAGAGGCTGGCACCTCGGAAAGCTCACTGGGTGGGAGCTGTTATTAACTGGCCCACGCAAATGTGTTGTGTGTATCTGTGTGCGTGCCTGGTGCTGTTTGTGTCTGGTGTGTTTGACACGTGGGTCCTTCAAGCTCGGCTCATGTGCCTCCTGGACCTGGGATGCTGGTACACCTTGAAGCACTGAAAATGCAGCGAGAGTCAATCCTGGTTCTCCAGCAGGGGAAACGGGTGGTGGGGGTGGGGGTGGGGGGGGTAGGACAAGGTCCTTCTGCGCAGTGTGCCTTAGTTTCACCCTCTGCAAAATCAGGGGAGCCCCAGACCCTCCCAACTCTGCCACGCATTGATTCACGTGTCTCCGTGTCTATGCATTTCTGTCTCTCCTTTCTGCACTGTCCTCACTCCCACACTCTCACACCCCTAGGAGAGAAGTCTGCACGCTCAGGCAAGAAAAAGCGAAGGAATGGCGTGTGCCCCGTGGGGTCTTGAGCCCAGGTGAAATGTGTCCTGCCTCTGTGTGTCTCTTTGCTCTACCTTTGCAATGGGAACTGTGAACACTGGAGTGGACCTAGAGGCAAGTGCCTGTAACTGCAGACCAGGCAGGACAGAGGGAGAGGGGGCCAAGGACCCATCTAAGCAGAAAGAGAGGTGGGACTCCAGAATTCCAAGTGCTGGCTCCTTGTTCCAATACCCCCTCCCCTCCAGAGTCATGGGACGAGGGGTCCTTGTCTGAGGAAGGCCGTGAGGAAGCACTCCAAGGAGAGGCCGTGCTGCTCCAGGGTTCCGGGGCTGCCCCCTAATCAGTAATACAGCCGCACCTTGGTGGCTTACCCTGGCTGGACCCCAAAGGGCAGGCCCCGCTCTGGTTAGCACGTTGTGCTTGGTGCAGCCCAGGAAGGCACCATCCCCATTCGTAGCCTTCCTAAGTTCATATCACCATTATGACAACTTTCCAGCAGATGGCCATAAAGTGTCTTGAGAAAGCAAGGTCCTTTTCTTCTTTTGTAATTTGCACAAATTCACCACGTTGGCTAGTGTGGGGTTGCCAAGCGGCCTCCGAGGCATCTCCGTTTGTTGCCACCCCTCAGGCCAGGCCTGCTCCCTCCCTCCTCCAACCCTCCCTGTGCCCCCCACCTCTCCCACTCCTGGATTACCTCTTAGTAATTGCAGGAAGCAGATGGGTAGAATTTACAGGCCCAGGGGAAGGTGCCAGCTACAAGACCCTATAAAGTGCCCCCGTCTCCGTTTTCCGTTGAGTTTGGTGGGACGCGATGAAGCGGAGCCTCTTCCTTGACAGATTCCATTTCCAAACGCTGATCTTGCTGGTTTCCTAAGTCGCCACCTCTCCTTCCGCCAGCAGCCTCCCTCGTCAGGTGTTCCTGGGGTCGAAGGTCGTACGTCTCCTCTCCTTTCCAAAAGGAAAGGCCCATTTTTAGTCTGTCTTACTGGAGCTTTCCCCAAGCCCGAAGAGAGAGGAAGGCTGCCTGAGATGTGAGTGTGCAGGCTGGGTCTGCAGCCCGAGGCCTGGAGGGGCTTGGCTGACCCTGAGAGGAGGCCCGGGGCTGCCTCAGGCCCGTCCTCACTCCTTTAGGCCACGCCTGAAAAGGGTGATCTTTCTAGAATGGGCTCCTGGGCCCCAGATGTGCCCCGCTATATTGTCCCTTTGCCTTCCTGAAGAAGGTTATCTTCTGGGAAGAGCACCGGACTCCGAGCCAGAGGGCTGGCGTTTGCGTGGCGCCTCTGCTGCTTTCCACCTGGGCTCCTTTTGGTAGTTACGTCAGGTTTGAACCTCAAATTTCACTCTGTGAAATGGGATAATGGTATTTACTTATCTATAGAACTGTATTTTTATGAGGCCAAGCTGGGATAAAGCATGGAAAGGAGTTTTGGGGATTGTAAAAATAGTAGGTGCAAGCTGCCTATATCCAGGGCAGGAATTCCGAGCCTGTCCCCTGCCCACCTCTCTCAGCATTTTGAGGCCCTGCAATTTCAGACTCACGTCTACACCGCGGTCACAATACGGGGACGTTATTTACGTTTCATGATTTACTTTAACACCCTTCTTTCTTTCTCTAATATTTGGTGTTAAGTCCCTGCTAAACATCGAGCCTGTCATCAAGAAAGGTGGCCGTGACACAGAGGGGGTGCCTGGTGGAGAAACGCAGCTCCCCATTTGGGACCAGTTGGACCAGTGCGCCCTGCTAACAGCTCCAGCCAGTAGAAGGCGCCGCCTGCTTTCAACGTCGTGCCATTGCGCTCTCACCTGCTCTCCCGGGTGACAATGCCTTTCGCGTCTTTCCTTCCCTGTACTTGTACATTTTCAGATGCCAGGCTCTGACCGCGGGACGAGACTTGTAAATTGTAGCCCCTGGTTTTCCTTCTCAGCTTTCCACTCCAGTTGGTTCCCAGGATACGAATCCACCAATGAGCCCTTTTCCCAGGTCCAGAGCTGGACCCTAATGAAACTGGACATCTCGCCTTGTGATCCTGCGGCCCTGCAGCGAGGCTGCTCTGAAGGACAGAGCCCCTGCCCTGCCGAAAAGAGCCAGGACCCATCAAATAATGGCCTCACGCGGGGGCAATCCATGGACTTGCCTGAGTCACTTCCTTCTTTGATTTTCTGCAGGGTCACTTGCAAAATAAAACTGACTCTGGGGGGAAAAAAGCAGCCTTTTGAACACGTTGATACATAGGTGAAACAAATCAGTTTGAATTTACCCTACACTTTCAACACTTTGTTTCTGAATAATACAAAACAGTCCCTGAAGCAGATACTATTTTGAGACTAATTTCTCGAGGCTCCTAGCAGGCAAATCACTCTTTTTCTTGCTGTGATGTTCCTTTTAGTCTTGAAAAGAAAAGACTTAGGGGGAAATGATGGCTTTTCTTTCTCAAACACAGAGCGGCTGTGTTAGGAACAAGCCTCCTGTGCTGTGGTGGCTTCAGGGTGGAGCAGGGCAGACAGGCCAAGGGGGCCAGATGGAGATTTGGGCTGGGAAATACAATTTGGTGGTTCCCAACCAGGCTGTGCAGTCGAAACACTTGGGGAGATTTTAAAAAGTGCCAATTCCCACACGCCTTCCTAGGTTGTTTTGATTTCGATTGTCTGGTATGGAGCCTGGAATTTGTATTTTTGACAGACCCATTCTGTACCTATGGAATCAGAATGACCACCAAGAAAAAATGTGGGAAAGTCTAAATTTGAAAACTGCCCTTGGTGATTCTGATGCAGGCAGGTTGCAGTGCACAGATATTTTCCAAAAAAATGACGGGCTATTCCAAGATGCTCCTTAAAGCTTTGGGGTTCCCCTTTGGGATCAAGTGCACCCTGCCACTCACTAGGAGGACTCAAGCAGGCACGTGTGCAGGTGTGGCAGGGAGCCGCTTGCTCAAGGTGAAATCAGAGACCTCCCCTGACCTTGAATCACAACAGGAGACGTCATCCTTGTTCTCCAGAGCTGCCATGTTCAGGTTCATCTCCAGGGGGAATGGAAGACACCTGGTTGGAAAGAAAGAGGTCACCGTGGTGGTGGGGGGCCCCACTTGTGCTAGTCTCTGTAAACCCCAAGGGGCAACTATTGGCAACTTTGTTTCACAAAATCTTTCTTTCTGCCCTGTGGTACTTTCCACTTAACCACCCACCAAGGCTTAGCTCACATTCCATCTTCTCCCAACTGTAGTCCACATGTATCTCTCCTTCATTCCTTTTCTCCATGCCAAGACACATTTATTGGATGCCTATACGGAGCTCGGCATTGGGAGATACTAAGAGGGACTAGATTAGCTCATGGTCTAGAGGGGAGGAGAGATTCATAGACATACATTATTCTAAATTGTGATGTCTACCATGACGGAGAAGGCCCTGGGCTCAGAGACTGGGCAAAGGAGGGAGCGGAAAAGGACGGAGGCAAGAAGGGATTCTTAATAACATGGATAGTTGCTCTGGGTTTTGTAGGACTTCTCCATAAAGATATGGAGGATTTTGGCAGAAGGGGAGAACAGACCCTGGCTCAGAGTAGGGAGAGAGCACACGCGTGCAGGAGGTTGATTATGATTTTAGCCCTATGGAATGGGCAGGATTTTCACAATTATAGTGACTCTGAGCTAGGAAAGACCACTGGACACTTGCATTTTTCATATTAAAAAGGATGAGAGGATTGGGTGTAGTAGAAGATCTTAGAGGATTTTGACAGTGAGAAGCATTGATTGTAACAAAATGGCATTCAACATGGGAAGAGAACTTCTCCACTTGTATCCAAAACCTCAACTGCCCATGAATAGGGTGGTGGAGACTGTGGTAAGCAGAGCCGTGAGATTCAGCCATGTCGTTGAGTTTCAATGCTTCATTTTAACTGCATCCTTGTCTTCTGTTGTAAGAATATACCACGGTTTGTTTCTGCACTCACCTTTTGCTTAGCAGATTGCTTCCAGTTTATGGCTATTACAAATGAAAATGCTCTGAACATGTCTTTAAATGGACAAATTCTTTAACATCTCATGAATACGTAACTAGAAGTGGAATGGCTGGTTCCGATGGCAGGTAGATGCTTAACTTTTTGAGAAATAGCCAAACTGTTTTCTAAAGTGGTATTACCATTTTACACCCATCAACAGTGCATGAGAGAGGTTTCAGTGGCTGTACATCTACATTAACACTGGTCAGTATTTTCAATTTTAGCCATCCTAGAGTGACTTCATTGTGGTGTTTTGAATTTGCATTTCTCTAATGACTGAGGATGTTGAGCATCTTTTCATGGGCTTATTTTCTATCCATATATTTTATTTTGTGACCTGACTGCTCAAATTTTTTGCCATTTTTAATTGTCTTGTTTGATATTTTAATATTGAGTTTTGAGAGTTCTTTATATATTCTGATACAAATCCTTTATCAACAAAATAGACACATGTATTTCAAATATTTTTTCATAGTTGGCAGCTTGTCTTTTATATTCTCATAACAGTCTTTTGAAAACCAGAAAATTTAAATTTTGATGAAGTCCAATTTACCAGTTTTTTCCTTTATCAGTTCTTATTTTGGTATCATATCTAAGGTATCTTTGCATAACTTAAGGTAAAAAAATGTTTTTTCCTTTGTTTTGGTCTAGAAGTGTTATGATTTTAGTTTTGATATTTAGATCTATGATCCATTTTGTGTTAATTTTTGTATATGATGCAATCCATATAATTTTAGTCCATATGATACATTTATTAAAATAAATTTATTTGCATGTGGATGTCCAATTATTCCAGCACTATTTGTTGAAAGCACTGTTCTTTCTCTACTGAATTGTCTTCGAATTTTTGTCAAAATCCAATGGCAATATATGTGAGGGTCTATTTCTGGGCTCGCTATACTGTTCTTTATATCTGTTTGTCTATCTCAGTGCCAATACTTCACTGTTTTGATTACTGTCGCCTTATAATAAATCTTGAAGTCAGGAAGCATAAATCCTTCAATTTTTCTTTTTCTTTTTTTGGTATTCTATGGCCTTTACATTTTCATATAAATCATAGAATCAGCTTTTAATTAAAAAAATGATTGTGATTATGTGGAATCTAGCCATCAGTTTGGAGAGAATTGACATCTTAACAATACTGAGTCTTCCTACCCACGAAACAGTGTATCTCTCCATTGTTTAGATTTTCTTTGATTTCCCTTAGCACTGTTTTATAGTTCACATTGTCCAGATGTTGCATATGTTTCATCTGATTTACCTCTAAATGTTTCATATTTTTGGTTGTTATTGTAAATGATATTGTACTTGAAAATATTACATTTTGAACATTATTGCTAGTGCATATAAATACGCTTGGTTTTATAATACTGAGCTTGTGTCCTGCAACCTTGCTAAACTCACTTATAAGTTCTAGGAGCTTTTTAATTTGCAGATTCCTTAGGGCTTTCTAACAAATAATCCTATTACCTCCATCCAATGAATATTTTATTTCAGATAATTTTAATTTTCAGTTCTAGAGTTTCATTTGGTTCTGTTTTTATAGTTTCTAGTTCTCTGCTGAGACTGTTTTTATTTATTTGGTGCATTTTCCTTTATGTCCTAAGCATAGGTATATCAGCTGATTTAAAACCCTTTTCTTCTAATGCCAACATCTGGGTTACTCGGGGTAAGCCTCCATTTTGCTGCTTTTAATATGTCTAGTCATTTTCGGTCCTATCCCGGGCATTCTCAAAGATACGTTGTAGACACTTGATTATTCTGTGATAGTCTTCAGAAGGGTGTTGTTTTTTCCTCCCTCTTCAAGCAAGTTTGACGGAACTAAAACCCCACGCTCTGGCTCTGTCTCCGCTGGGCTAGGCAGCTGCAGAAATCCCTGCTCGATTCTTTCAGCCTTGGCTGGGCAGCTTCATGCCTGTCTCATGCATGTGTTTTTCAGGGAACGGCTGGAGATTGGAGCAGAGTTTATATGCAGAATAGGCTCCCCCTGCTTGTCTCACTCCCTTTGGGGTTCTCCTACCCTCCCTTTCCAGCTGCGGTGGTCACTCTGAGCTCTGTCCTGTGATGCTTCAAGCCGGCAAGACTGTGGACTTTTTGTTGAGTGTTAGATGCCTATCTTGTTGCTGAAGGAAGCCTGCCTTTGGGGGAAGAAAATAATGTAAAAATGGGAAATGACTCCGGTGCCATTCCCTTCTTCGAACCGTAGTCTCCCTTCATATTTCTTGCCTTTTTTCTTAAGATTTATTTTATTTTTATTTATTTATTCCCTCCCCCCCACACACCTTTGTTGTTTTGAGCTCACTGTCTGCTTTCTGTGTCTGGTTTGCTGTGTGCTTGTCTTCCTTTTAGGAGGCACCAGGAACCATACCCAGGACCTCCCATCTGGGAGGGAGGCACCCAATGCTTTGAGCCACCTCCACTTCTGCTGGTTGTGTCTCTCATTGTGTTTCCTCATTATTGTGTCTCTTTGCTGTGTTTTTTTTTTTTAAGATTTATTTCTTTATTTTACTTTTATCCATTTTTAACCACACACACCCCGTCCTGTTTTTTTTTTTGCTGTTTTTGTGTCCATTCACTGGGCAATTCTCTGTGTCTGTTTCCTGTTCTCTCCTCTCATCCTTTTCCTCTTGTCTTCACCAGGATTCAATCCTGGGAACCTCCGATGTGGGAGAGAGGTGTCCTGCCACCTGCGCCACCTCAGTTCCTGGCTTTTCGGTGCATCTTGTCTTGGCTCTCCCTTGTGTCACTCTTCTGTTATGCCATCATCTTGCTGCGAGGCTCGGTGGGGCCTGGCACGCCCACACGTGGGGCGTGGTGGTGTACCTGCGTGCGGGGCCTGGGGGTGTGCCCACGTGCAGGGCTGGCAGCCCACGTGCCTTCTATATTTTTCTTTTATTTTACTGCGAGGTCCCGGGGATCGATCCCAGGTCCCTCCATATAGGAGACGGACACCCAACCATTTGAGCCACATCCGCCCCCTCATTGCATCATCTTGTTGCATCAGCTCTCCATGCCAGCCCGTTGCATCAGCTCACTGTCTTACTCATCTTATTTTTAGGAGGCA
>JAQZBX010028361.1:0-27849 GCA_029593785.1 Cabassous unicinctus | reverse complement strand
TATATGATATAAGTTAGATGCGTATTATAAAGTAATTGAACATTGTACATAACTTTCAAAGGATCAGTAATCGTCAACATTAAATTTCCTAAAAGCAAACTTTCAAAAATGAATATAAATTCAAATATATGTGTGTGTGTTTGTGTATATGTATATGTATTTTTTTTCATTACTACCTCTTATCTACCATGTTTATTATTATCATTGTTTTAGCCAGTACTTGACATTGAAGAGAGAAAACACTTCATTGGGGGAATTACCCTTAGGGGGTCACCACATTTGGGTGTCAGATGAAGCTTTACAGAGACTAAATCAATGAAGATCTGAGTAGGAATCACTCAGGAGAAGAAACAGATGGAGGGTGTCCCAGACAAAGGGAATGACATTGCTAAAGTAAGAAATTGAGAAAGTATGATTTCTCCAGAAATTGAAAGAAATCTAATATGGCTGGAGTGTAGTATAATTGGGGTAGGTGAGATTGGAAGATGATGAGGCTTGTTTCAGCCAAGTTCAGAGTTTAGATAACTTTAACCACAAATTTTTTGTGAATAGTAATAGAGACTATTTCTTGCCAAGAAAACTTTTTTTTTTTTTTTCAGAATTAGTTTTAAGATGTTTAATGATTTTAAAAACTCTGGAGCAAATATGGCAAAATGTTATGATTTTCTTAACCTGAGTAGTGGTTTTTTAATAGTATTCTTCATACTTTTATGTTACATTTTAAATCTGAATAATAAAAAACTTGAGATGCACAGTTTGATGGATATACAACCATTTCTGCAATTAATTAAATAAATAAGGGCCTCCACTCTCTGCTTTCATGTCTCCAGTATTGTTTCTGTGAGGTAACATCATAGAAGGTCCAGAAACAGCCTTTGCCTTAACTATAAGTAAGCAGAGACTTTATAAGTTAAGGATGGCTTGTCAAAGCAGAACTAAAATAATGACAGGATTTCTTGCTTATAGCAATTCACAATGTTACAAATTTATAATAGTTGGAAAGAGTCATATAAAAATTATAGGAAGGGAACTGGACACTCCAATAAATACCCAAAAGTACATTTCTGCCTACTGAAACATCTTTCTTACATAAGCATCTATTGATAGAAATCATTTCTACTTACTGATCTGAGTCCTAGCCTTCTGCAGCCAATAGATGATGTATAAATTTACCACAAACCAGTCTTTCATTCTCAAGTACACCCTCAGGTTTCTGAATATGGTAATGTAGAGTCAGTATTTTCCATTATACTTTCCTGCTAAACTTCTAAGTATAAACCAAAGGCACAATAAGGTAAGGCTCATGCCAGTGTTGGGGGACCTTGTCCTCTGAAGCATGAACCAGCTTCATTATTGAAGGTAGCTCCTTCCATTTCCCCTCCAACAAATTTAGATCTGTGTTCCAGAGTATGAAGATTAGAAGATGTTCTTCCACAAAAGCAACATAATGGACTTCTCAGCATTTAGCTGTAAAATTACCCAAATGCTTAGTGGCCCTCAGTTATTCATGTCATTCCAATGTCATCTCTACCAACTAGAAGTGATATAAAATTAAAGAATGGCTATGCATAAGCAGTTAGGAATGGCTCTATCAGATTCTTTCCAGTGACTTCACTTCCTCAGAAACGGTGACCATGACATTGACCCATTGATTTCTGACTTATGGTGAAATATTGGCAATGATCTGTCTCTAAAAGTGATGCCCTGAATTTTTAAAAACATAATTTTTCTTCTTTCACAAAACTGAAAACAAAATAGAAGAAAGTGTCCTTCTCCCATGAGTACAACAGGCTCATGTTTCCTATCTCTAAATTATCATTTCTTGCATAGTTTTATAGACAGCTAAGTTTCATTTTTATATCTTTCTTGACTGTGAATGCCTTAATAGACAATCTAAGGATTATTCACCTTCCTAAACTCAGCAATTAACATACTGTCCGTAACAAAATAGGAGCTCAGAAAATATTAACCAACCTCCATTGGCTTGGAACCATCTCTTATTTCAGAAGAGTTTTGACTTTATGGAAAACCATTGCTGAGTCAGACATTGGCAAAGACCATTTATACCCTATTGGTAGGTGGTTCTGTCCTCCATTTCCAGGGTGTTCTTTCAAAATAAACATGCAGAGAGCAGAACTCAGGTGTTGACAGCCAGCTGGATGTATCCATTTTCATCAACTGCAGAACATGCAATGTGGTTAGGGGTGTGAGTTGAAATTAATATAATTTTTTTCCAGTGTCCCTAAAACTAAGAGGGAAGAAATTTTAAAATTAAAGCTTTAGTATTTGGAGAAAACATAATGAATTTATAATATTCCAAAATAAATAAGCATTGTCAAAATACTTTTGCTGGTGTTCCATTTAAGTAAATGCTGTACCAAATGTTTCCAAAACAGAAACGAAAATGAAAGCCTAGAGGGCCTGCACTTTCTATTATTCTTCTAATCACACAGCTACAAACCCACAATGAGCTTTCCTCATTAGTTTTGCCTGCATGGAGAAATATAGCTGACTGAGGTGACAGAAGCAGCTACATTTTCAGAAGTGGTATCCTAAATTCACTTTAGGTTCTATTCTCCTTTTTTTTGTCATGTGTGACAGTGGTCTTTGTGCCCTTTACCCACTCACTACAAAAATAATAAACAAAAATACCTTAAAAGGTAACAGGTTGGAAGCTCTATGACACCTAGTACCAAGGGAATTTAAATATCTTTACTCAAGAATATGTTATGTAAGATATTCTAGAAAATTAAGGTTTCAACTGCCACACAATATTATGTACTGCTTTAGCTGGGAAAATGAGAGCATCAGGTTTGTGATATTTGTTGTGGTTTTAATGAGTGGAGAAAAGGAAGGAATGAGGCTAAAAACAAAGTTGCATTAAAAACCCTTAGAGGTTTTGGAGAAACAGAGGGATAAAAGTCAATCTCAAGCATAAAAGAACTGGTCCACAAGGCAACCCCAAGAGGTGGAGAGGAAAGGAGGGAAATTCCAAAACTCCTTCACAATATGTACAAATGCATTCTCTACAAAATCTGGAATGTGATTCATGACTTAGAAATGGCTTTGCTCTGTTTTTTTCCTACTTATAAAAGTAATAATTAACCTGCATGAAAAATAAAAAAACTGTTTAAAGAGTAACTGTCACACATTATTCCAATCTCCAGAGATAACACCTGTGTACATTGTGCTATATTTCTTTCCGGATATAAATACATATGCATGTTTCATATCATTTAAAACATACTGAATATACAATTTTTGTGTCCTACATTTATTTTCCTTTTTCCAGTGCTGTTAAAAGCTCTTTTGATGCATTTTTATATGGATATACTTTTTGTGTACTCAAATATTTTCTCACTGTTAAACATTTTTTTCATTTCTAATGATAGAAAATTATTTTTAAAAACTATTGGGAATTCATAATCACCCAAAACTGGAAGCAACCAAGATGTCACTCAATAGGTGAATGGATACATTCATACAATTCTATTCAGCAACAAAAAGAAATGAGCTCTATCAATCCATACGAAGACATGAATGAATCTTAAATGCATATTGCTAAGTAAAAAAAAGACTACATACTCTGTGATTCCAATTATATAACATTCTGGAAAGCAAAAACTATAGAGCTGGTAAACAGATCAATGGTTGCCAGGACTTCAGGGTTAGGAGGAAGGGTTCAAGGTGATCGCAGGGGAATTTTTAGAGTGATGAAACTTTTCTATATGACATTATAATTGTGGACACTTGGCACTCTGCATTTGTCAAAACTATAGAAATTTATAATTCAAAGAATGAATGTTAATATATGCAATAATAATAGTAATAATAATTTAAGAGTCAAGAATCCCAGGCTGGAGTACAGAATGCTACCAAACAATTTAAATGTATTAAAAATGTTTGAAACAACCTCAGTGAAGAGTGTGGGGAGGGAAAAGTTCTGACCTAAGTAACTTTGTAATTGAGTGGAGTTTGTAAGACTAAAGGCATGGATTGACAATTCTGAAACCACTAAGCATGTATACTGGAATTGAACAATTAAATAAATGGATGGTAGATGATGAGAATCAGGTTTCTCACTGTTAGAATGGGAGGTTACAGATAAGCAAGCTATGGAGGTTAAAATGATCCAAAGGGTAATGGACTAGAGTTGGAGACATAAATATAAATGCAAGATTAGCCTAATATAGATACAGATGGCTACGTATAGCAATATTTATAGATATATGTACATACAAAGGTTAGTATTTCCTTGCTCTGACAGCTGAGAGGGTCTGGAAGCAACAACACTCCAGTAGTAACAGCACACCTAATGGTCTCTAATACCATTTTTCACCAAAATGAACCAGGACTCCTGCAGCAGGAATTATACAAGGTGAGTTTGGAGCATCTTGTAGTACAAGAAAGTAAGAAGGTGCTTCATTATATACAATGATGGGGTATATAAAAGGGATACAGGAGCCAACTAAAAGAAATCCCAGTGGGCAAAGCTGAAATAATTTGAGGAAGAAAATATAGTATCGGATTATAAACTAAAGTATAAAATAAATATCTATGAGTACATACTGTTATAAATAAATGATTGAATTAATAAATATGGGGGTATAGACCAATTGTCCATGAAGAAGAATTCCAAATACCTTATGTAGACATTTTGCCCTCAAGGTCGGTGCAAAACCCCCTACTCCTTAAGTGTTGACTACATAAAGTAACTTACTTCCAAAGAGTACGATATGGTAAGGTGGAGGGGAGAGTAACTCCGCACTGGAGAAATCTGAACAAAAAAATACTTCAGCCAGGTGATCAAGGTTAACATCAACAGTGATAAGTCATGTTGTCAATATGTATGCTTGACATGATGTGATGAGAATGGTATTTTTCCTCTGTGGTCTTATTTTTCAAAACCCAGAACCACAGTCTAATCATGAGGGGGACAAATCAGACAAATTCCAATAGAGAAGCATCCTTAAAACACCTGGCCAGTATTCCTCAAAACTGTCAAGGGCATCAGAAAAAAGAGAGTCTGAGATGTGTTCATTTCAACTAAGTTATCAGTTTATAATTTAGAAGAGCCTAAGGAGACATGACAACTAAATGGAATCCTGGAACAGTAAAAGGATAATAGGTAAAACTAAGGAGATCTGAATAAAGTATGGGCTTTAGATAATAAGAATATATCAATATTGGTTTGTTCATTGTGACAAGTTATGGCAGTTTGGCATTGTTTATGAATTTCAAAAAAAGATATTGGATTATGTTTGTAAAGTGGTCCGTACCTGAGCATGATTAAATTATGATTAGGGCTTTGATTGGGCCACGTCAGTAGGACATTGAATCCCTACCTCCCTTGGTGGGCAGGGATTCACAGATAAAGCTACATGGCAGAGAAGAGGAGTGGGTTGGAGTTTTGATGCTGAGTTTTGAGCTGGAATCTGGGAAGTAAACACACAGGAGAAGAACACAGAGGAATAGAGACAGCTCCACAGACATGGCAGAGGCCCCAGGACGAGAGACGAGCCTAAACACCTGATAGTCTACAGTTGACCTTTTGGAGAGAGCAGGGCAGCTGATCCCGGAGAAAAACAAGCCTGGGAAGAGAGGAACCCAGGAAGCCTGAACTCTTGGAAGATGTCAGCAGCCATCTTGCTCCAACATGCGGCAACAGACTTTGGTGAGGGAAGTAACTTACACTTTATGGCCTGGTAACTGTAAGCTTCTACCCCAAATAAATACCCTTTAGAAAAGCCAACAGATTTCTGGTATTTTGCATCAGCACCCCTTTGGCTGACTAATACAGAATTTGGTACTGGGAGTGAGGTCGTGCTTTTGCAATTACCAAAATGCTGAAATGATTTTATAAATACGTAAGGGGTATTTTTTGGAGAAATTGTGAGATACTTGGTAGAAAAGACCTACAGTGCTTTGAAGAGACTGTTGATAGTAACATGGACTCTAAAGAGACTTTTTATGAGGCCTTAGAAGTAATGATGAAACTATTATTGGAAACTGGAGGAAAGGCAACCCATGATTTAAAGTCACAGAGAACTTAGTGAGATTAACTCTTGGTGTTTTATGGGAGGCAGAATTTGAACATGGCAAGCCTGGGCATTTAGCTGAAGAACTTTCCAAAGTAAACTTGGAGAATGCATCTTGGCTTCTCCTTGCAGCTTATAGCAAAATGCTAGATGAACAAGATGAGCTGAGGAATTAAACCCCTGCTTCCTGCATGCTTAACCTACAAACTTTGTGAGACAGCTGTATGAACAAAACTACTCTCAGCTTGGACAAAAAAGGACATCAACAGGAGAGATGGAAGGGGAAACAGCTTTAAGAGGAAAATCATGGAAGCTGAGATCTGGAATTAAGACATCACCTTGGACCAAGAGAGGAACCCCACCCATGTGTACAGAGAGGGTGAGTTTTCTCCAGCAGTTGAAGATGGTGAATATTCCTATTTGATGTTCAGGGAGAGTACAAAGAGGGTGGAGCACATTCCTCAAGGATTATAGCACCTGTCCCCATGCATTAGGGAAAGCCAGGTGCTCAACTTGTTGCTCTGAGAGAATTGAGCCTGTATGCCAAAGGTTAGGGAGAATGTTTTCTTCACTTCACTGTGCTAGGGGGGTTAAGGCGCTAACTCAAAGATTGGGTAAAGTGTGGCAATCACCCCAATGCTCTTGGAGGGAGAGGTCTGGAGCTTGGTCACCACCCAGATGCTTGATAAGGGTGGAACCAAGAAAATGGGCATTGGGCAAGCTTGTGGAAAGGAAGGGTCCTCATGTGGCCTCAGGGAGAAGAAACCATCATCTTAAGAATGACTCTGACTTTGACATCTAATGAAATATGCCCTGCTGGTTTATGGAACTGTAGAGGACCCATGGTTCATGCTTCCCTCCCAATTTCTCCTTATCGTAATGGAAATGTTTACCCTTTAATTGTCCATTTGTGTATTGGAAGCAGGTAAATGATTTTGTAAGTTTCAGAAGTCTACAGCCAGAAGGGACTTTGCCTCAAGAAAAACTGTATTTCTTTAAACTGATTCTGATATGATTCTGTATTTAGCATTGTACTGATTTAAGGCTTTTTAAAAATATTCTATTGTCTTTTTGGAATTTAGAGGGTGGAGTGTGGCAGTTTGGCATTGTTTATGAATTCCAAAAATAGATATTGGATTATGTTTGTAAAACTGGTCTGCACCTGGGTGTGATTAAATTAAGATTAGGGCTTTGATTAGGACACATCAGTAGGATGTTGAGTCCCCGCCCCTCACAGATAAAACTACATTGCAGAGCAGAGGAGTGCGTTGGAATTTTGAGGCTGAGTTTTGAGCTGAAGCCTGGGAAGTAAACACACAGGAGAAGAACACAGAGGAATAGAGACAGCTCCACAGACATGGCAGAGGCCCCAGGACGAGAGACAAGCCATTTGCCTGGTAGTCTTCAGCTGACCTTGTGGAGAGAAGCAAGCCTGAGCCCAGAGAGAATCGAGCCCCGGGGAGAGAGAGAGCTGGTCACCTAATAGTCTACAGCTGGCCTTGTGGAGAGAGCAAGGCAGCTGATCCCAGAAAGAAACAAGCCTGGGAAGAGAGGAACCCAGGAAGCCTGAACTCTTGGCAGACATCAGCAGCCATCTTACTCCAACAAGTGGCAACAGACTTTGTTGAGGGAAGTAACTTAAGCTTTATGGCCTGGTAACTGTAAGCTTCTACCCCAAATAAATACCCTTTACAAAAGCCAACAGATTTCTGGTATTTTGCATCAGCACCCTTTTAACTGACTAATACACAAGTATACTATAGTAATATTAGATATTAGTAATAGGGGAAACTGGGTAGGGGTAGATGGAAACTCTCCTTACCATCTTTGTAACTTTTCTATAAATCTAAACCTATTCCAAAGTATAAAGATTATTTTAAAAGGCATAAAGGATAATATTTTGGCAGCAAAGTGTTGTCCAATTTTCTGATTATTTTCTAATAACTGGAATTTCTGATTAAAAGCAAATGTGGCTGGGTTGGGGGGCAAGATGGCAGCAGAGTAATGCACTCCAAGAGTCAGTTCATCCAGAGTTGCAGTTAGTAATCAGCCAGAGCTATCTAAATCACCTCTTTGTGGGTCCCAGGAGACCAGAAAAGCATCCTGTAACATCCCGGAAGAACAGACAGAAGAGACTGCCCATCTGCAGGGAAGATTCATGAGTAGAGCATGCCACACTGTGGAAGCCAGTGTCCATCCCCCACTAGTGGCACAAGTTGCCTCAGGAGCTATTCCCTGGCTGGAGTTGGAAGCTCCATTTTCCAGAAACAGGCGAGGATGTGATAGTCAGGCACCAATTACAGCTACTGATTAATAAATTCAGCTGGCTAAAGACCAATCCTAAGAACAGCTAAAGTTTGAACCTGTCCAAGTCAGAAAGAGGCCAGTAGCCTCTATTTTAACTCTGCCCCTGACATGAGGGGAAGTGGGACTGATTGAAAATCACAGTGAAGGTTGGGACCAGGTCAAATTGCAGCATTAGCCTAGGCTGCAGTGCCACCTCCAGCAGGGGAGAAGCTGGGGGGACCTGCACCAACATCCCCAGGCAACTGAAGGTGCTTTCGGCCTGCACAGACTACATTGGTGGTCACACCAGAAGCTCCATTCCTGCCTCTGGCAAGAGAGGAGGGGGGCTGGTGCTTCATCAGTCTACCTGGGCAACTGCAGTCAGTTTTGACTAGCACAGCTTAGTTTGCTGCTCACACCTCCAGCCCCATCCACACCCAGGCAGGGGAGGAATTGGCATGAAGCTTTATCATTCTCTCCAGGCAAGTACAGTCTTGACCTGAACAACTTGGATTACCGTACACAGCCGCAGCTCTGTTCCTATATGTGGCAGGGGAAAATGGTGGGAGAAACTTCATCAGTTCCAGGGCCAACATGGGCAGCTCAACCTCTATGACTTACAGTACCAACCACATCTTCAGCTCCTATTCTGCAACCAGCAAGGGAGAAAGAGCTCAGAAAATTCAGATTGGCTAAACATGAGCCACTATAAATTTCCAAATTAATTTGAACCAAGTATTAAAGAAGGGCTGTAGCAAAATGCCAATCAAATAGAAAGCCATAGACTCAAGAGAGAAAAGGGGCCAGAATAAATACATCTAGTAAGTTAGATGCCAAGACACCAAAAAAAAATTTACAATCCATACTAAGAAACAGGAAGAAATGGCCCAGTCAAGGGAACAAATTAAGCCTCCAGAAGACATAAAGAAGTTGAGACAACTAATCATAGATGTTCAAACAAATCTTCTTAATAAATTCAATGAGGTGAGTAAAGAGATAAAAGACATCAAGGAGACATTGGGGGAGCACAAAGGAGAATTTGAAGGCATACATAGAAAAATAGCAGACTGTATGGGAATGAAAGTCACAATAAATGAAATAAAAAATATATTGGAGGTGTGTAATAGCAGAATTGAAGAAGCAAAAGAAAGGATCGGTGAGCTTGAATACAAGGCCTATGAAAGCAAATGTACAAAAGAATAGATAGAGAAAAGAATATTCTCTATCTATTCTCAGGATCTTAGGAAACTAAATGATAGCAAGAGATGTGTAAACATAATGTCATGGGTATACCAGAAGGAGAAGAGAAGGGAAAAGGGGCAGAAGGAGTATTTGAAGAAATAATGGTAGAAAATTCACCAACCCTATTGAATAAATTGGAATAGACTTACTCCATGACACATGCTAATTAGAATATCAAATGCCAAAGATAAATAGAGAATCCTGAGAGCAGCAAGAGAAAAGAGAGTCATCACATACAGGGGAACCCAATAAGATTAATTGCTAATTTCTCATCAGAAGCTGCCAGCCGAGTATCTTATATCCAGCAAAATTGTCTTTCATTCTTTTTATCTTGAGGGTGAGTTCAGAATAGTCACAGATAAACAGAAAATGAGAGAATTTATAATGAAGAGACTGGGTTTGCAGGAAATACTAAAGGGAGTGCTACAGCCTGAAAAGAAAAGACAGTAGAGAGTGGCTTGGAAGAGCATCTGGAAATGAAGAATATATCACTAGAAGTAACTAATGATATATTTTTTAAAAAGAGTGGTGAAAACAAGACACAACAGAAAAAAATGAAAGATCAAAATGGGTGAAGTATGAACTGCCTTTAAAGTAATAACATAGAATGTTAATGGATTAAACTCAACAATCAAAAGACAAAGACTGGCTGAATGGATAAGAAAATAAAGGCCAGATATATGCTGTCTACAAGAGAATCATCTTAGACCCAAGGATACCAATAGATTGCAAATAAATCCTGGAAAAAGATATTCCATTCATGTAGTAACAAAAAAAAGTTGGAGTAGCTATATTTATATCTGGTGAAATAGATTTTAAAAGCAAAGCTGTTATTGGAGACAAGGAAGGTCATGATATACTAATAAAAGGGGCAATTCACCAGGAGGAAATAGCAATCATAAATGTATATGCATCCTAACCAGGATGACCCAAATTGCATGAAGCACACTGGCAAAACTGAAGGGAGATATAGATGGCCCTACAATAATAGTTGGAAACTTCAATAAACCACTCTCATCATTGGTTAGATCATCTGGGCAGAGGATCAATAAAGAACCAGAGAGCTTGAATAATATGATAAACCAATTAAAACTAATAGACATATACAGAACTTTGCACCTCAAAACAGCAGTATACACATTCTTCTCCAGTGCTCATGGATCTTCTCTGGGATAGACCATATGTTGTGACCCAAAGCAGATCTTAATAAATTTAACAAGTTTGAAATTATACAAAGCACTTTCTCTAATCATAATGGAATAAACCTGGAAATCAACAACAGGCAGAAAAAGGGAAAATTCACAAATCTATGGAGATTAAACAACACATTCTTAAATAATCAGTGGGTCAAAGAAGAAATTGCAAGAGAAATCAATAAATATCTTGAGATGAATGAAAATGAGAACACAACATATCAGAACATATGGGATGGAGTGAAAGCAGTGCTGAGAGGAAATTTATAGCTCTCAATGCTTCCATTAAAAAAGAAGAAAGAGCTAAAATCAAAGACCTAACTGCATAGCTGGATGAACTAGAAAAGGAACAGAAAACTATGCCCAGAGCAACCAGAAGGAATAAAATAACAAAGATAAGAGCAAAAATAAATGAAATTGAGGGAAAAAAACAATAGAGAGAATTAACAAAATCAAAAGTTGGTCCTTCAAGAAGATCAACCAAACTGACAAAGCCTTAGCTAGACTACAAAGAAAAAAAGAGAGAATATGCAAATAAATAAAATCAGAAAGGAAAATGGAGACATTACTACTGACCCCACAGAAATAAAAGAGAATATGCAAATAAATAAAATTAGAAAGGAAAATGGAGACATTACTACTGACCCCACAGAAATAAAAGTATCCTAAGAGGATACCATGAACAACTGTATGCCAACAAACTAAACAATGTAGATGAAGTGGAAAAATTCCTAGGAGCATATGAAAATCTATGCTGACCCTAGAAGAAATATAAGACCTCAACAAAACAATCACAAGCAAAGAGATTGAAACAGGCATCAAACGACTTCTCAAAATGAAAAGCCCAGGATCAGATGGCTTCACAAGTGAGTTCTACCAAGCGTTCAAAGAATATACTCAATGGTGAAAGACTGAAAGCTTTCCTGGTGGTATCAGGAATAAGACAAAGATGCCCACTGTCACCAATGTTGTTCAGTAGAGAGCTAGAGGTTCCAACTAGAGCAATTAGACAAGAAAAAAACAATGAAAGGCATCCAAATTGGAAAGGAAGAAGTAAAACCTTCACTATGCACAGATGATATGATCCTTTACCTAGAAAATCCAAAAAAAATTTTACAACAAAGCTACTAGAGCTAATATATGAATTCAGCAGAGTGGCAGGATACAAGATTAATATGCAAAAATCAGCAGTGTTTCTATACACTAGTAATGAGCAATCTAAGTAGGAAGTCAAGGGGAAAAAATCCATTTACAATAGTGACAAAAAGAATAAAATATTTAAGAATGCACTTAACCAAGGATGAAAAGCACTTGTATTCTGAAAACTACAATGCATTACTAAAAGAAATCAAAGAAGACCTAAGTAAAAGGAATAGAAAGGAAAAAACAAGGGTGAAAGATTTGGAGGAGAGTTTAGAAATTAAGATTATTAGGAAGGGTAAACTAGAGGATAAGAAGACAGACAATCAAACAGTATGACAACAGAGAACTGAAGGACAAAATGGATAAAGTAAGTAATGCCTTTACAGTAATAACACTGAATGTTAATGGATTGAACTCCCCAATCAAAAGACATAGACTCATAGAATGGATAAAAAAATATGAGCTGTCCACATGTTGTCTACAAGAGACGTACCTCAGATGTAAGGATACAACCAGGTTAAAAGTGAAAGGTTGGAAAAAGGTATTCTATGCAAATAATAATCAAAAAAAAGCTGGAGTAGACCAGATAAATGTAAAATAACAATATTATAGTATATGAACAATAATTACTCAATGCAACTAGCAAATTGTTCCCGTGATCAGTATTCTGTAAGTTTCTTCATACAAAATAAACACTTGCTTTTAATTGAGGAGGACTGGAGAAGTTTTGTTTTGTTTTGTTTTGTTTTTTGGATACTTCATTTTTCTTTAACCCTTTCTTATGCATACTCATTAATTAAAATAATCCATCTGGATCCATAATGATTTAGCATGACTGCTGTTGAACAAGATTTTCAGTTTTTCTGTCTCATAAAATTATGAGTTGGCATATTGTTATCTGCTGTAATTCATTCCAATAAGATTTGAAAAGTTCCTAAATAGGAATTTGATTATCCTGAAAGAATTATGGCCTAAGTGGAAATTAAATAACTAAACTAATAATTTATTTCATTCTTAGAGATTATTTTGTTCAATAGTTAGAGATGTAATATAAAAATTAGAATTATGTTATAATTAATTTCTATTAGAATTATTATTTATATTTATAAATGTTTGTTACTATATTATCTATTTCTTGTAATTGATTATATTAAATCTAACCTGGCCTTGCACTCTCTTTCAAAATTTGTATGCTTCATTAATATGTATCAATAAAATTGATTTATTTAAAAAAAATAGGCTGGGTTGGGAGAAAAATACACCAAATGTAAGATATGGACTATAGTTATTAGTAATATTTTGAGAATGCTCTTGCATAGCTTGTAACAAATGTATCACAACAATGCAAGGTGTTGGTGGAGGGGTGATGTATGGGATCCCTGTATGATGTTATGCATTTTTATTTTACTATTCACTTTTTGTTTATTTATGTTCATATATGAGTTATATACTTCAATTAAAAATAAATAAATTAATTAATGGAATAACATTTTGTGTTCATGGATGGAAAGCCTAAATATCATTAAAATGTCACTTCTACTCAAATTGATATATAGATTCAATGCTATCACAATAAAAATTCCAACAGCCTTTTTTAAAATAAATGGAAAACCCAATTATCAAATTTATTTCAAAGAGTAAGGGGCCCCAACTAGCCAGAAACATCTTAAAAAGAAAGAATGGAGTTGGAGGACTCTCACTTCTGGACTTTAAAGCAAATTACCTAGCTATAGTGATAAAAACAAAACACAAACAAACAACAAAAAAAAACAGCATGGTACTGGCATGAAGATAGACAGATTGACCAACGGAATAAAATTGAAGTTCAGAAATAGTCCCTCACATCTATGGTCAAGTGATGTTTTTTATAAGACTGTCAAACCCACCCAGCTGGGCAGAACAGTCTATTCCACAAATGGTGCTAGGAGAACTGGATATCCATACCCAAAAGAAAGAAAGAGGACCACTATCTCACACCTTATACAAAAATTAACTCAAAATGGATCAAAGACCTAAATATAAAAGCAAGAACCATAAAACTCGTAGAAGAAAATATAGTAAAACATCTTCAAGGCCTGATGGTAGGTGGTGGTTTCTTAAATCTTACACCAAAAACACGAGCAATGAAAGAAAAATGGATAAATAGGACCTCCTCAAGCTTAAACACTTTTGTACTACAAAGGACTTTGTCAAGAAGGTGAAAAGGCAACTCACTCAATGGGAGAAAATATTTGGAAATCACATGTCTGATAAAAGTTTGATTGCCATGCTATCTAAAGAAATCATACAACTCAATAATAAAAGAGAAAGCAATACAATTAAAAATATTTAGAAATGAATAGAAATGGTGAAAGCATGTCATAGTGTTTGAAAGTAGCAGAGCAGTATGTGGGTATGAGAGTGGTTGAAAGGGTAAGTCTAAGGTCATGTATATTATGAGAAGGAAAGCTAAAAAATTTAACATGGGACTTTATAACATAGTGAAACCTCATGTAAAATATGAATATGGATGACATTACATTTATAAGACTGTTTTTACAAAATATAAATACAAAGAAAGTAGAGAGATAGAAACAGAATAGCAGTTATGTGCCACAGGGGAAGCATAGAGAGATTGAAAGGTGATGAGATGTTTTTGTTTGTTTGTTGTTTATTACTATTATTATTATTACTGGAAGAATGAAAATGCTCTAAAAATGTTTGAAGTGATGACTGCACAACTATGTGATTATACTAAATACTATTGATTGTACACTTTGGATGGATTTATGCTTTATTAATACATATGAATAAAATTGTTTTGCTTTTTTTTTAAAAAAATGGGCAAAAGGCTTAAGTAGACGTTTCTTCCAAGAGGAAAAACAAATGATGAAAAAGCACATTAAAAAATCTTCACTATCACTAGCAATCACGGAAATGCAAATCAAAACCTACAATGAGATATCATCTCACACTTCATAGAATGGCCTTAATTTAAAAAACAAAACAAAACAAACAAACAAAAAAAAAACAGAAAACCACAAATGCTGGAGAGGATGTGGAGAAATAGAAACATTGTTTCATTGTTGGTGGGAATGTAGAATAGTGCAGCCTCTGTGGAAGACAATTTGGTAGTTCCTCAAGAAGCTAAATATAGAACTGCCATATGATCTGGCAATCCCTCTACTAGGAATATACCCAGAAGAATTGAAAGCAGGGACACGAACAGACATTTGCACACTGATGGTCATAGCAACATTATTCACAATGTGGGGAAAAAAAGATGGAAACAACCCATGTACATCAACCGATGAATGGATAAACAAAATGTGGTCTATACATACGATGGAATACTACGCTGCTGTAAGAAGAAATGAAATTAGGACATATATGATAATATGGATGAGCTTTAATGTCATTTTGCTAAGTGAAATAAGCCAGACACAAAAGAACAAATATTATATCACCTCACTAATATGAACTAAATATAAAGAATAAACACATGGAATTAAAACCAAAACTATAGGTTACTAGGTGATAGGATGAGACTCAGAAGGGGTACTGATGCTTAATGTATATAGAATTTTCAATTAGCTTGACTGTTAAAGTGTGGAAATGGATAGAGTTGATGGTAACACATTATAGTGAGTTTAACTTCATGGCTGGTTTATAAATGGGATTGTGGCTAAAAGGGGTAGTCTAGGGATATAAATGTCAATTTAAAGAAAGCTAGAGAATAATCTAGGGGCCGAATAACATAGTGAACCTGGAGGTTGATAAGGATTGTTGTTAATAATACAAATACAAGAATGTTTTTCCATGAACTAGAACAAATGTATGTCACTATTACAAGGTGGTAAGAATATAGTGATGCATTGGAAAAATACAATTAATGTAATTTATGGGCTATAATTAACAGCAATATTGTAATATTCTTGCATCAATGCAAAGAAGGTGCTATATCAACATTAAAGGTCAATAATGGGGGCTATGGAATTTTTTCTTTTGGACTAAGGAAAATGTTCAAAGGTTTACTGGGGTGATAACTGCAAAACTCTGTGATGAAAGTGAGAGCCACTGAGTGTACACTTTGGAGAAAATGTACAAGGCATGGCACTGTATAACACAGTGACCCATGTGGTGGAAGATGAACTGTGGTTAACATACAAATATGAGAGTGTTCTCTCATGAACTATAACAAATGCACAATACTAATACATAACATTAATAATAGGGGGTATATGGAAAAAACATACCAAATGTACACTATTAACCATAGTTAGTGGTAACAGTCTGATCATGTTCTTTCATAATCTATAACAAATGTTCCACAACAATATAAGGTGTTGGTGAGGGGTGATATGTGGAAATCTGCTCATTATGCATGATTTTTTTTGTAAGCTCACAACTTCCCTAATATAAAAAAACAAATAAAAAAGATGAAATGCTTCATATCACCAAAATTTGTATACTTTATATGGTTATGTTACTGAGTTTATTGATCACAATATATTGTGCCATATTACTTTACTCATATTTTTCCCATTCCTAGGTACTTTATTTAATATAATTAGTCGAGTTTAAGGTGTATTAGGAGCTTATGCCCTATACTTGTTTCTGAAATTGCAATATATTGTAGAAAGTATCTGGTTTCACATTAAATTTGTTCTTCCAGAAGAAAAAGCAAATGAATATTTAAAGGGCCATATTGCCGCTTATTTTCCATTAACTTTGCATTAATTTAAAATATCAGTGACAATGTCTGAGAGTCTGTATCTCTGTAGCTGTCCTGAATGAATAAAAGTGGCATAGATCTTGAATCTTCTTTACAGAATATGATGCTGGGGATTGAATCACGTCCCACACAAAAGGCATGTTCAGGTCCCAACCTTGGTGCTGTGGATAAACCTATTAGTAAATAGGAACTTGGAAGATGTTATTAGTTAAGGTGTGCCCATTCTGAATGAGAACAGGCCTTAATCCATAAGGCTGAAGTTCTTATAAGAAAAGGAACTTAGGGACAGAAGGAGAAGCCATGGGAAGCAGCCAGAAGCTGGAAGTCAATGGAACCTGGAGGAGAAAGGTGAAGACATCGCCATGTGCTTTGCCATGTGGGAGGAAAGTCAGTAATACCAAAGACTGCCAGCCAGCCAGAAGGTAACAGCCCCAGGAGAAAGCAAGTCTTCTAGTCCCTGAAACTGTGGGCCAATAAGTTCCTATTGTGAAGCCAACCCACTATACGGTATTCGTTTTAGCATCTAGGAAACTAAAACAGCAACTATGCAAACATATTGGTTTTATTCATCCTGAAATAATAATAATAATTCAGTATAACATAAGGGTATGAGCTAGAGTCATACTCTGAATTATTGCATGGCTCCACCACTTTCTGACTGTGACTTAACTGCTCTAAGCCTCTGTCTTCTTCATCTGTAAAATGGCAATGATCAAATATCCTTACCATAGAGGTTGAGTATAATTAAATGAGGTAATGCGAGCAAATCAATTAATGCAGTTCCTGGCACAAAGTATTTCATGTTAGTTATTATTGTTCGCTTTTAGTAATTCACTAATTTATTCACCAAATATTTATGGACGGCCCACTATTTGTCAAGCACTATACAAGGTTCTGGAGACACAGTGGTGAACAACACACATTCCCAGCCTCAAGGAGCTTACAGTCTAGCAGTAGAGTCAGAGAGGTACACAGGAAATTGCAAAATTATATGATAAGTGGATGAACAGTCTAAGAACAGTGAAAGCATGTGGCAAGATCAAGAAAGTTTCCTTAGGGAAAGGGACAGCTGTGCTGGAATCTGAAGGATTTGTAGGAGTTAGCCCAGAGGTGTGTTGAAGGTAGCTCACCTCAGAGGTAGTTCTCAAACACTTACCAGCACACCACTGCTTTAGCCAATCAAATTTGGAGGAGGTTGTGGAAATGAATGCAAAGAGCATGACAAATTTGGAGAAATGAAAGTAGTTTGACCTGGCTAGAGCATGAAGAGGTTGTGAGGAATAAAGAGATAATTGGGGATCAGATCATTTGGCCCTTTATAAGCCAATTTGGAGTTTAGAAATTATCCTGAGGGCAATGGGGAGTCACTGAAAGGTATGGAACAGAGGATGGGACTTGGTTTGCATGTTAGAAAGATGTCCACTGACTACAAGTGACCTCTTAAGAAATAGTAGTTTGGGACCAGAGTAATAGAGACAATCCAGAGAACTGGGGGGCATGGACATAGAAGAGGGAAAGCGCTGTGTTCAACTTGTTGATTTTGAAATGTCTTTGAAAGTTCTAAGAGGAATTGTGCAGTAGGCAGCCATGTATGCGAGTCTGGAGCTCAGGAGAAAAAGCAAAGAAAAAGCTTCTTTAAAAGAAAAAAAAGGCAGAGAAAGTCTTTGTTCAGAGAGGCTGAAGACTTAGCTGGAGAGTGGAGCCTTATGGAGCCAAAGAAAGTCTTCAAGAAGGAAGGAGCAGTCAGTGGTGTCATGTGCTGTGAAGAGGTCAAGAAAGATAAGGACTGAAAAGTATCTATCGGATTAACAATAAGGCTCTCCTTAGCAGCCAGGTACAGAGCCATTGCTGTAGAGAGACTGTATCTGACAAAGGTCAGAGAGTAGAAGAAGTAAAAACAGCAAAGGTAGACTATTTTTAGCTTTAATTTATGCTTTCTGCTCAGCAAGATAAACCACCGATGTCCTTTCTGACAAAGGTAAGCCCTAGCCTAGTACTTCTCAGACTCTTCCACCAAAATATTCCTTTCAGCAAGTAGGAGTGCACCTCTGCAAGTCTAAGGACATAGACTGCAGAAACTACAAAATTTCTCTAGGTATACCTTAGTAACTGTTCTAAATTTATGTTTGTTACAATATGAAAACAGTCATTTTCTTGCCCTGAAATTTTTTTTTGAAGAAAACTGATACTGCAAGGAAAATGTAGCATGTTTATTCCGGGGCCTCAGGGACTTTCTGTGAATTCTTATAAACCCTAGTTTGAGAAGCAAGGGCTGAGTCCAAGTCCTGTGTAGGCAAATCCACTTATTCCAATTAGATCTCTGAGGTTATGTTACAGTTTTTTATGAGAAATGACGCAAAGAATAGGAAGCAACTTGGGAAAGTGGTGTTGGCCTAGGGAATGACAGTAGACCAAGAGTCAGGAAATCAGGTTCTAGCCCTGGCTCAGCATTAACTAGAAGTACAAGTCTGGGAGAGTCACAGACTTTGAGCTTCAGTTTCCACTTCTGTGAAATGGAAGAGTTAATTTACAGGGTTAAGTCTTTCCAGTCCTGCTTCTTTTCTCTGTTTGCCAGTGAAAATGTTAAATAAGCTTAACAGAAAAGAACAGTGAATAGTTGACATTGTTAGAGTCATTGCTAAATGTAACTATTTCAAAGAGTTTTATAAGGTTTCAAACAGTCTTCAACACGTGTGAATTCCTACTAGGATGCAGCTCTACATGTGCCTTTTTCAGCAATAAGTTTTCATGAAAATGGTTCACTATCCAGAAGTCATTTCCTGGCATAAAATATACATCAAAGCAAAAGAAATGGCACAGCTTCTATTTTTGGCATTTTCACAAGTAGAACATTCTTTAAACTCACAAGAAACAATATTGTTTTATTCAGTTAACAAATGTTTGCAGTTAAATACATTATACTTTATGGGTAACATAGAAATGAATGAGACATATCCTGTACTCAAGGATTTCACAATATTGAAGAAGAGACAGAGTTATACAACCATAAGAAAAGGCAGAATAAAATAAGTATCATGATGGCAAATAACTACATGCTCAAGGAGTGGTTGATTTTGACTAGACTCTTTTGATGGAGGAGATGGCATTTATTGCCTAGTCCTACCAAATAGTTTTCTATTGGTAAGGAAAGGATGAGGATCACGTCTGGATGATGGAACAATTGGAGCAAAGAAAAAGATACGTGAAATTGCATAGTGTTTACAAAAAACAGTGGGTAACATTAGGAGAATTGGGCAGAGAAAGATGAAAAGAAAAAAAAAAAAAAGGTAAGCCCAAAAATGTTTTGGCATCAGATCCTAGAGGTCATTGAACTCGAATTCATTGGTGTCTAAAGTGCAGTGTAACCTTCTAAAGACATTAAAAATGATCCACAGGGGCATGAAAAACATAATTCCTATTTACTTTTTTAATCTCTTTCCTTTTAAATTTATAGTTCTGTGCATATATCATAATATACATAATGCATTAGTATATTTAGTATATGTGAGTATTTTATAAATAAATATATACAATGGGTATACAGTCAAACAAATTTTTTTGAAAGGGCACATAATAAAATTTTGAAGCCACTGCTATAGACATTAAAGAACTTTGGAAGATTTCAAGCAGAGAGTATTGTGATTTGATATGAATCAGAGGAAGATAATCAGGCAGGAAGGTGGAAGAATAGATTATTGATGAGAAACTAGAAGAAGCTAGATAGGAGTTAGAAGACTGAGATTGAAATCCTGGCTTTGCCACTCAGTAATGGTGTGATTGTACTTAAATCACAAAACCTCATTAATTTTCAATTTCCCCAACTGCACATGTGAGCAATAATAACAGAATTTTACAAGAATGAAGTGAGATCATGTATGTGGAAAGACCCAGTCCAATGAGTTATAATATATGCTTCAGAAATGTTTATTGAATTCATATCTGACCTAGTAATATGCACTAAGAAGTTGATGCAAATGGCCAGATACAAGATAATGAGGATCTTCGGTAAGGGCAGTGTCAGTAGACTAGAAAGTCAGAATCAACCTGGAGTTATTTTAGATGAAGAATCAGCAGAATTTGATTACTGGTTATGTGGGGGTATGGGGTCTGGGGTAAGATTAGTTGATTTTGTTTTTAGATGTCTTTCATGGATAAATGGAAGAATGGGCTTCTACTAACCGTGAGAGAACACAGGAAAAGAAGATGGTGAAAGTAATGTGTTGGTTTGGTGTATGTTCAATTGGAGGTGCCAGCAGTCCATCTATATGGAGTTCATTAGACTTGTAAATTTAGATTAGGAATTCAGAAGAGAGATCTGGGCTATATTTAAGAGGAAGCCTCTTTGTGGGCCACAGGGTAACCCAGCTGAACCTCCTTGCCCAATTCAGGCTCAAGTCATCCAGAATTTGTGATTCATACAATTCCCAGCTAGCCAACTTGCTTCTTGTGGTCAAAAGAATTGCGTTCAGTTGGTATAGCTAAATTCTAGGTCATTTTAATCCCATTTCTAATGGTACAGCCACAGCCTTGCACACACAAACATAATTGGTAAATCTCTCATTTATTTATGTGGAGTTCATCTAAGGTTTTTTAGTGAGACAGTCAATCTTTAATTTAAAAAAAAAATTTTTTTTTGTACTCTTTAATTTGCATAAAAATTACCCTTGGGGTGGGCTTGTTGTAAGTATTGATTCCAGGGTCCCTTGTCTGCATGATTCTGCCTTAGCAAGAATTTACATCTTTATCAAGTTACTCAGATTATTTTAATGTAGGCAGTCCTTTTCCATTGCCAATTTAGAAATTGTAGTATAAGGAGTTGAATAGAAATCAGAACAGCTTTGCAAGAAAGTCATTAGGAATCAGTGCAGTTAACTCAGGTCCCCTTTGAGTTCCTATGGCTATGTGACTGCAATGATTCATGGGACTTTTATTACAACAAAATTTTGTGGTAATAAAGAACTATTCTGCTGGAGCAATATTCATACTGTGGCTGTTTTACAGCATCTCAGTACTAGGAAATATTTTAAATAAACATTTGTTTATAGCCCAGTGAAACTTGTCCTTGTGTTTTATTAAAAGGATATCATTGAGGACATTGGTCATAGTGTCCCCTCTATGTGGACTCTAGAGAGAAATTTCTGTCCAGTCTTAGTATTAAAGATAGCTATGGGAAGTGGATGTGGCTCAAGCAGTTGGGCACCCACCTACCACATGAGAGGTCCTGGGTTCGGTTCATGGTGCCTCCTAAAGAAGACAGGCAAGACAGCGAGCTGAAGCAATGGACTGGCATGGTGAGATGATGCAACAAGATGACACAATGAGATGATGCAACCAAGAGATACAGCGAGAAAACACAATGAGAGACACAACAAACAGGGAGCGGAGGTGGCTCAAGCGATTAGGTGCCTTCCTCATGGGAGGTCCCAGGTTTGGTTCCCGGTGCCTCCTAAAAAGAAGACCAGCAGACAGCAAGTGCAGAAAATGAGAGGGGAAGAAATAAATAAATAAAATAAAATCTTTAAAAAAAAAAGAGATAGCTGTGTTTTTTTCTGGGAATGCCACCTATTTAATCTTGTATGAAATCCAAATTATCCAATTGCCAAAATTTCCTTTTGGGATTGCCTGCTAGACCCTTCCAAATCAAATTTCCTGGGATAAAGTGTATGGTTCTTTATGGTATGACTATGCTTTCTATTACAAGATGAGGCATAAATTAATAAACATGTGCATACTGCTTTCATAATTCTCAAAGGATGTCACATAGACTATGCTATTAAATCTTTAAAACAATTATTTTCATTATTTTAATAGATGAAGAAATGAGACTCAGAGCAACTAAACGATTTGCCTGAGAATTTTAATGCACAAATTCTGACTCTAAATCCAGTTCTCCTTCTATTGTTTCTACAAAGAGGAAAAATAATTTTTATTATGCTCTTCAATTTATAAAAATGCATATATATTGTCTATAAACTTCACAATCATATATAAATATACATATTTCTTTTAAATCTTAACAACGATCCTGATAAATAGTTATTATTTATCCAAATTTTCATAAATCTGAGGCTCTCAGAGATTTCAGTATTCATTCAAAGTCAATCAGAACAAACCATGGAGCTAGGACTCAAACCCAAGACTCCTAACTCTTATTTCTGAAACTATTCATAACATGTACACCTGCTCTGTGTTGGGGTAAACTGATAGTTTCCCTATCTGACCGCCATCACTACGAGGCAATAGCTAAGAAGTGACATTCCAAAATCCTTTTAATTAAATAATTTTATATTTATTACAATACAAAAAAAATAGGGTATTCTGAAGCCTTATGTGTCCTTTACAATATAGTAGTATAAGTGAATATACATTGAGCATAGTTTAGGAAGAGGTAATGCACAGATTCCAAGAATACTAGGAACACAGAGGCAGCACACCAGGTAGAATAGAGATTTGGGAGGCAGGACCTTTGGCAACCAGCTCTGCCAGCCTCATAATCCTGCCCGAAGAGGGACTCGCAAATGAAGAAGGAATTCCACCATGGCTGCCTCCTTTACCTCTTCCCTATGAAATGAGAAAAAGTAATGTTAAATGTATGTGTCTCCAATGCTGTTAATTTGTTAAGAGGCTAAAGACCCTTTTAATATATCACTTTTCTTAAATAATTATCTGAAAAAGAAGAAAATCACTGAATAATTTTCCAGCATTTTAACAAAGAGACTCCAAAATATGTGTATAGGAGCATTCTTTTGGCCCACTCATCCTAACTATTGTAGCTGCAAGTCATGTTTCCAAGCAGATTGTGCTGATGAGTCATAATAGATTGTGCCAGGGTACGAATGTGAACTAAGTAGGAATGCAGGGCTAATCTGTCAGGCCCAACAAAGATAAATATCCCCGCAGTACTGCCATATTTCACAGCACGTAGTGTTGACTATAGATCCTCTGACATGATAAATTTTATGGCCAAATGTGGTGGCATTTTGTAACCCCGGGTCTACTAAGAATGGTTGGTCCTTCTCTGATGGGGTCAATTGTGATAAATTGCCCTGCTGAACTCCTCATGAAATATGACATTTCAGGTTAGCCAAATTCTCTTTGATGTGCATGTCCCATTTAGCCTCAAGACATTTACCAAAGGAGCTTTTCTAGTTAGAAGGATAAAATGACACCAGATTTGCCCTTCTCATCTTCCTTATTGTTTTGTCAGCAATGAAGAAAAAGTTGTAGAATTTCTTTCCTGGGAATATTGTAGACATATTTCCTTCTGCAGTGGCAGGAGGTGGGGGGGCATGCATCATGGGAGAAGAGAGATAAATAAGATGATCTGTTCAATCTCTTGCATCGCTCATAAATTTCCTTTGTATGGAGCTACCAATCAAGCTTTCTTTTAGGTTGTTTTTCCTCATCCATAGAAACTTGTGTAGCCAAAGAACTGATGCTACTTATTGCTCAAAGGAAGTTGTCACTTATCCAGACCAAGCAAGAAAGATGTTTCCATTCACAGAATTCCTTAAGTGCCTTGCATAAGAAAAGCAAGCTCGGAAACTAGTATAGGTCATCCCATTTTTCCAGCTTTTCAACTTGTCTATGAATGGCAGTGATGACCAAAGTACATGGCACCTGCAGGCTAATGTCATCACAACCCTTTTCCAATTAATTCAGCCCTGCACACAAGAGCATAAACTGTTGCAGTTCAGGCTTTGCCACAAAATAATTATGTGACCCTGGGCAAGTCACTGAACTTCTCTGGGCCTTGGGTTTCTCACCTACAAAGTAAGGGTTATTATACTACATGATCCCCAAATTTCCTTCCTCAGCAAAGATATAGTTGGTAGTATAACAAAGTGCCTAAGAGTGCAGACTCTGGAATAAGAATGCCTGAGTTCAAAACCTGGATTCTCCCCAGAATAGGTGACTGACCTTGAGCAATTGATCGAATCTCTCTGTACTCCAATTTCCTCACCTGTAAAATAGGCATCATAAATAATTGCACCAGTTGATAGGGTTGTGATGAAGATTAAATAATTTAATATATATGAAGAGCTTAGAATCATGGATGGCAGATAGTGAGTTTGTAATAAGTGTTAGCTATTATGATAGTAATGTTATTGGTATTCAAAAAATGGTGATCGGTCAAGGACATGGCTGTTATATTGCAAAATAATTAACATTCTTAACTACTTCATCTTCGCCTATAACTGGACTTCTACATGTGGGCAAATTATTATCAATAAATAACAAGGATAGAACTGTGTATTCTTAATCACTATATTTCTATTTCCTTTTTGAGTCCATGTCACCCCATATTCACAAGGGGTAACAACTTACACTTCTTCTTCTCCTTAATTAATTCTACTTTCATCCCCTTCCCCAATGCACACACATACACACACATACACACACACACTCAAACCTCAAGCACTATACAAATCTCTTTCAATTCCAACTGCCAAATATTTTTATGCCACATCCTTTCCTTTCCCTTCTCATTATAATTACACATAGGATACATTCAATAAATTTTGTTGATGATGATATGACTGAATATTTAATAGTATAGTGATCTTCTATTAGTAAATTCTATTTATTATTATTTCAAAAGTATAAATGCAAGTCATATATGCTTCATTCATTCATTCACACAGCAAATATTTTTGAGAGCTATTTTTGAGGGTCTTAATCCTGTTACTGGAGTCCCTTGTAAACAGAATAAAAGAATAAACAGACAGATGGAAAGAAATCCAAAGGAAGCAAGAAGCTGAAATCTATGAAACCTGCAAGAGAAGGGAGATGCCAGAATAGGCCCCCATGTATATTGCCATGTGACAAGCTAAGAACCGAGAATTACCAGCAGCCAGCCCCAGAACGCCACAGTATTTGGGAAGAAAGCACTGCTTTGATTATGCCTTAATATGGACTTTCTTTTAGCCTCAAAACTGTGAGCAAATAAATTCCCATTTTTAACCAACCCACATCATGGTGTTTGTTTGTGTATCCTAAGAAACAAAAACAACTACATAGCCTCAAATGTCACTTCCAGCTCTAATATTCTATGGAACCAAGGCAAAAATAGCTCTCTATGATTAGACGCTTGTGGAATTAAGAATAGGCTGGAAATATAATGCTTTCTAAAGTAATGACTTGAAGGATATGAACAAAATTTCTATTTCTGGATATTTCAAAGTGGTCAGCTTGCAGCTAGATTTTATTATTATCTTGAAGTAATGTTCTGTGTCTTTCCCCTTCCTTTTTTGTGTGATGCACTTTCATGTTTTATACTTTTATTATATGGACTGCCATAAAGAGTAAAATGTGGTCTGCTTTCCTGGAACACTATGTATAGAGAAATTCTGAAGTGATACTCTTGGCTCCCAATTGATCAATGGATCAATTGAACAATGACTGACCTACAACTGAAAAACCATAGACTAGACCAAAAAGTCTATATTTTAAGTCCCACCTTTTCCTTTGGCATTATATTCAACAGCAGGAATTCATATGTCCTCTCTGAGGCTCAAATTCATCACCTGTAAAATGCTGACCTTCACAATTGGCAGGCACAACCCCAGGTTGGCTGTTTATCTATGTCTAGCAATGCAAAATAAACATTGTTATTCCTTCTTTTTCAGATGAGACAGCAGAGACTCAGAGAGGTTAAAAGAAATAGTCAGGCTGAAAATATGATGCAAACCCCAAAGTCTGACATGCATTTTGGTGTAGTTGTTGTTACTGTTGGATCACTGCACCCAAGTATTAGGGTTTTAGGCCTAGCTGATTTAAATAAACTTTGATGATGAGTAGACACTTTTATACTCCTTCATTTGAGATATAGAGGGAAAAAATTAAGATAGTGGCACTTGTTTTTCCACTAAATGTTAAGCAGTGATATGAGTGGTCTGTGTCTATCTTATTACCACTGAATATCTTCAGCTCATAGGACAATGCTTCACACACGGCAGGAGTTCAGTGAGTAGAGGAGTAGGTGAATCCAACGATGCACTCACATAAAGTGCCTGATCAAATCATTGCAAAATTAAAGAAAAAGCCATACAGTTCACCCTCTGTGTCTAGCAATGCAAAATGCATATAGGCTCATGACTATGGTTTTTAATTTTGATGAGGTCCATTTATCTGTTTTCTTTTGTTGCTTGTGTTTTGGATATAAAGTCTAAGAAACCATTACCAGACACAAGTTTCTGAAGATTCTTCCCTATGTTGTCTTCTAGGATTTTGATAGTTCTAACTCTTATATTTAAGTCTTTAGTTTATTTTGAGTTGGTTTTTGTATATGGTGTGAGGTAGGGGATTCACATCTTTTGTTGGGCAAAAGAAGATCCAGTTTTCCCAACACCATTTGTTGAAGAGACTATTCTTTCCCAATTGAGCAGTCTTTGCCGCCCTATCAAAAACAAGTTGGCCATAAATGTGAGGGTTGATTTCTGACTTCTCAATTTTTTTCCATTGGTCTATGTAGCCGTTGTCCAATTTAATGTAATTATGAATTCCAAAAATATAATTGGATCATGCTTGTAAACTGATCTGTTAATCTGGGCATGATTAAGTTATGATTAGGGCATTGACTGGGCCCCGTCAGTAGGGTGTTGAGCCCCACCCCTTGGTGGGTGGGGGAATCGAATATAAAAGGCAAGGCAAAAGACAGAGGAAGCAGTTTTTGAGAAGCAGTTTTGATGTTAGAGAGAAGGCCCCAGGAGAAGAGAAGTGAGCCATTCACTGATCATCTATAGCTGACCTTGTGAAGGAAACAGGAGCTGAGCCTGGAGAGAAATGCAGCCCCGGGAAGAGAGGAACCCAAGAAGCCTGAACCCTGGCAAACATTGGCAGCTGTCTTGCTCCGACATGTGGCAATGGACTTTGGTGAGAGAAGAAACTTAACGCTTTATGGCCTGGTATCTGTGGACTTCAACCCCAAATAAATACCCTTTATAAAGACCAACTCATTTTTGGGATTTCACATTAGCACCCCTTTGGCTGACTAATACAGTCCATATGTCTGTCCTTGTGCCAGTACCATGCTGTTTGATTACTGTGGCTCTGTAATAAGTTTTAAGATCAAGAAGTGTGAGTCCTCCAACTTCATTCCTCTTTTTCAGGATGGTTGTAGCTATTCAGAGCCCTTTACCTTTCCATATAAATTTGATGATTGGCTTTTCCATTTCTGCAAAGAAGATTGTTGGAATTTTTATTGGGACTGCATTGAATCTATAAATTGCTT